>JAVTVY010028837.1:0-119452 GCA_036873755.1 Hanleya hanleyi
GGGAAATTCAAGATGGCCACCTGGCGGCCATATTGGATATTCGAATCGGACCAAAAAAGGTATCTTGCACAACTGGGCCACAAGGGGAACCTGTGTAACAAATTTGAGAAAGATTCATGCAGTCCTTCCTGAGGAATCACGATAACAAAGTTTCATGGGAAAATCCAAGATGGCTGCCTGGTGGCCATATTGGATTTTCGAATTGGACCAGAAAAGGTATCTTGCACAACTAGACCACAAGGGGAACCTGTGTACCAAATTTGAGAAAGATCCGTCCAGTAGTTCCTGAGAAATCGCGATAACAAGAATTGTTTACGGACGGGCCACGGACGAAAAGTGATTTTAACAGCCCACCATCTGGTGATGATGGACTAAAAATCCATGTACCCTGAAGTCTTTATGAAGCTTGGAGAACCTTCAAAGTTGGACTATTTCAATTGTCTAAAGTTTGTAGACCTTCCATTCTGAACTCAATTAGTGCATAGCACTAAAAGATTGAATTTTAAAGTGCTAAAAACTTGCCACTTTATTATTCCCAAACAAATGTAATTTTGCCAGTGTTTAGGTAAATGATATGTGATGTTTACATATGAAAACATTACATTTGTGTGTGAAAACGGTAATGAAGTCAATTTTCATTTTTTTTCAATCCAAAACTTGCCAAATGCTATTTTTCTTGCAGTATACATACTGAAATATCCGCCTTGGAATTCAGTTGTATAAAAACTTATGATTGATTAAATTGTGCTTCCTGGCCTATTTTGTATTTTTAAGGCATTTTCCTACGAAGTAGGCTCTCATTTGCAAATTGTCCGGTAATGAGTCAGTCAGTCAGTGAGCGAGTCCATCCGAATCCTTTCATCGGCAAAATAAGGAGAACCGTTGACATTAGAACCTTGATTTTTGGCATGAACATGCATTAAGGGACTGTTACCAGCAAGTTCTGAGCTGACCTTCTTTTGATGAAAATGTGACCTACTTAGGTGACTTTAAACATTACGCTTGGACCCCCAAGTCATCTAGGTGACCTGTAACATTATGCTTGGACCCCCAAGTCATCTTCCTCACCCTACTTCGTAGGTCCTGTGACGTTTAGTCACCCTACTCATGTATATGAAAGATTTACAATTGTAGCAAAAATATGACACCTCAAACCAAAGCCATTGTTGGTTCTTTCACATTATCAAACTTCCTAATAGATTGTGTGAAAATATAATTTTGGTTTGAGGTGTCATATCTTTTGAACCAGAGAAAAGAAAGTCCTCCCTATAAATGTCGCAAAAATAGCAATATAGGCCAGGAAGCACGTTTTGATCAGTGATATGTAAATCCATTTCCGTGTGTATACTTTATAAAAAATATGAATTGACAAGTTTTGGATAAAAAATAAAAAAAACAAAATCAGCTTAATTATTGTCTCACACAAGGGAGTTGAGCATCACATACATGTATATAAGTTGAATATATCAAGATTCAATGGTTATAGAATCTGTGAAGATTATATCTGAACATGAATTGATTTAACTTACTTGGATGTTCTTCTTTATCAGATTGAAGTTCTTGCTGAAATAACTGGAGACCTGAATTTGAATGGACGTAAAAAGAAAACAGCAAAAAACTCAGAGAAAAGTTCCAAGTCCAGTGCAGTGAACAAGCATGTGCATCAGGTACGTGTACATTGTGCGTGCTATTTTATCTGCAAGCAAGTGTTTGTTTTATTCGGAAGGATGTCTGCTCATACAGACTTGAGGTATGATGGTATGGTGTTTGGGTGTCAAAGTATGCATTGATATTCATATACATACATGACATCTACTTCAAAAAACTATTTGCTGTCAGAAAAATTTAAATATTAAGTTCATTAACAAAGAACTATAAATGTTACTATCCGTAGAAACCCATGATCTGAAAATGCTTCCAAAGTATTTTTGAGAAGATGTCAACAGTTTGGCACACAGCTGTTTGATATTCCAATCAAAGTAATTTGCAGATTTAACACACATATATTGTTGAACAGGTGCGGCATAGTCCACGTTTGTCAGAACAGGATAAAATCATCGAGACAGTAGTTGAGAAACAGAGAAGGGGGAAGAAGAGGGCTATTGCTAAAGTTGACAAGGTATGTTATTACTGCCTCTGATAATTCATCCACCTATAAACTTCAAAAATTCAATCTGTGGTTCTAATAAATATGACCACCCTCTAAAATCATTGAAATAACAAAAAAATAATGGCTTATATGCATGATTTTGAACCATATTGTCAACTGCCTGTTGTAATAAATCTGATCACCCTCAGATTATTTGTTGCGAAATTTCACTTCCTGTGATTCAATTATTAAAGGGGTTACCATATACCATCAATCTTCACAAGTCCAGTCAAATCCTAAATCAGCACAGACAGTTTACCTGAACATTTTTGGTGATTCGAATGAGTTCTTGAGTCTTTGTTACAATCTGATATAATCTCGTACATTTCATCCCCCGTGATTGTTTTGAATTAGTATGTCGGTATCTCAAGCCCCGATGTCGATTTCAGCATGACATCAAAATAGTTTGCCAGCAAAGAAATTTAAACCTGTCACATCTCAAACCTCACAGTGGATTGGTGCAATGAGCTAGCTGGGCGCGTTCACAGATTGGTTTGATTTAGAGGAAACCCCTTGATCTATTTGTATCCAGAACTGCTGTGGGCAACTAACCAAGCCAGTGTATCGATCCTAAAAGATCAATCAATACACTGGCTCGAGGATGCAAACCATCACTCACATTCGCTGTATAGCTGAAATATTGCTGAACGCGACGTTAAACCTTAATTCTCTCTCTCTCTCCTTGCAAAGACGCCCCATTTTCATTTTTGTTTGAGCCATTTGACTATGAATAACATGATAAAGGTCCCAACATTTGAAGAATTTAGAGACATTTGAAAAAGGTTTGACCCAAGGTTTAGATATGCACTTTTTTTCCAGCAGTTGAATAACTAACAAATTACCCTTGACTTGTGATCCAGGCAAACGAGAAGTAGTTCATGCTGAAAGTTATTTTGTATGGCGTTTTACCAGTGTTTCTAACATGAAAAGCATGGAAAAAGTACAGGAGAGAGCGCTAAGATTTGTTGGATGTTTGAATTTTTATGGTAGAAGATTTCCGGTTGGGTTGAACAGTATAATGTATTAGACAAGCTTGGAATTTGACTGTGTTCTTCTAGATTTTCAGCAATATGTATTGAATATGTTGGTCAACTTGTCATGTGGAAATTGAAACAAATTAATAAGTAAATAATGTAATCTCTGTAATCTCTTTAACAGGCAGCAGAATTTGATGTTTCCAACAGCCAGGATGTGGAATATGACAGCGGGCATCTTGGGAAAAGAAAAGCCAGTGTGGCTGCTAAAGCCATCATGGTTTGAACATGTCTTCGGAATTGAGAAATACAAATTTTCAATCATATTTAGAGTAAATGGACTTCTATGAACATACCATCTGCACATAAGACCACCCTGTTAACTGTAATTAATATCCTGATCGAATAGTTTATCTTCATTATTATATAGTCAATATAATTTATATATTCATAATTTCATGGTTCTACTTATACTGTTCATGCCATTTTGATCCAGTTGATTAATTCTTGTAACTATGTTTGAATAATGTCTTCCGATTCCAAAATTGGACCCTCTTGAATGACTGGATATTACCCCGATAATAAGTGCTATACACAGGCTATTAGTAGCCATTTGAAATTGATGTTGAGGAATGTGATATTAATTTTACAAAATGTACAATATTGTTGTTGATTCGATCATCATTCATCCACTTTACATTTTACATATTAAAGTTGTTGATCACACTAATTACAATATGTGATATTTATAAAATCGTTGATACTTGGAAAACAATTGTGTAAACTGAAATAAAGACTTGCTCTAGTCTTTATAAATTGTCTTGACATTTTATTTACATGTAAATTCATTGGCTGTCTGGCTTTCTCGAGGTAATGGTTTCTCCTGGAAGGGGTGATATAATTGTTAAGTTATGCACAGTAAATTTGAGGTGTGATGCTTTTTACAGAGAGAGGACACACTTTCCATAGTGCATGTTGCATTTCAAATGCTCATGCTACCCCAGTGTGCTCTATTGTCACAAGAGTGCTATCAGTATATTGGGGGAGTAAGTGAAACCCTTAAGTCAGGAATTGGAATAGCTCTTTCTTAATTACTGCCTTTGTACAGGGCTCATTTGCTTTTTTTTCAGCATGAAGATAATGAAATTCTTTCACGTTTTGTCAATCTTTCAGTGCATTCCACTGTTGATAGTTGAGCCCATATATTTGTGTAGACGGAAAATTTTTCTCATGGACAGAATTCTGTGCACGTCCTGCACAATATAGGTGGAGGATTATCTTGTGGCCTTTTATCTTTGAGTACCTCTTGACATACCCGATGAAACACGTGAATTTCAGACTGGCTGAAAATGTAATTTATTATCTGAGAAATCAATGTTTTGACCCCACCAGGCTAGTAAGTGTAGAAGTCAAGCAAGATTGGAGACCAGACCAGACGCCTGTCAGTAAATTTCAGTTTAAAGAGGTAGTAGCGTCATTTAAAAAAATAAAAGCAACTAACTTATTTTGATAAAAGTTTAGTAACAGTATTGTCGTTATTTTGGGATTACACTCTCTTAGAATAGCGAGATTCGAACCAGCGACCCAGAGTCGAGCACCTAATCGCCAGCACTATGCCGGCGATCTAAACCACTCAGCCAACGGGCCTCCCACAAAAATAAGAGATAGCAGACCGGCAGTCTTGAAAGCGAACATACAGTACCCCTCTGGTGATCGTAATGACACAGCTCCCACAGCTGAATAGATATATTTTTATCATTTAGAAAGTGATCGTATAACAGTATTTTCGTTATTTTGGGATTACACTCTCTTAGAATAGCACAAATTCTAGTTCTGAAAATTGGTCGAGTCCCGTGCGAGATTCGAACCAGCGACCTCAGTCAGGCACCTAATCGCCAACACTGTAAAATATAAAAGTTTAGTAGTTGAGATCAACTATGGTGAAAGTTTTTCTGTGGCCTCATTTTTTAATATCAAGTCGCACTTCTGACATTCTCTGACAAATAAGACCGGTCCTGCACTTGACTCCGTACGCTCATACTATTCAGCTTGTATCACTGACGTCCCTATACTCTCCTCGTTGAGAGTATAGGGACGTCAGTGATACAAGCTGTTTATCAGCGTATTGACTCCGGTGACTGAGATGACGTCGCAAAACACGCATTGGCATTATGTGCGTGACGCTTTGCGACATACACTATCTTAGATTTTTTTAGCACTGTGACGGCTTCTAACGTGGCGTCATGGACAGCTAGTCATGTTATCCGACGTCATCTCAGTCATTTCCTATTTTCATCTTGTTCACTAGGGCGAATTAAAGAATCTATACATATTGTTCCGTGTACCATATACAAGACTTTGCGACTTAATTGCAGAGGACTTTTACAAATCCAAGAAATAAGTAATGGTTCACGGATAAAGAAAACGTTATCCATGGTTTCCTTATGTACATGGCAGCATTTTAAGCAGCTACCAATTATGGTTACCAATGAACCATTAGTTTGCGATTAGGACCAGACGTATCTTGAGTTTGCATCAGTACTTGGACGATATTGCCGATGAAGACTACCAAGATCAAGGATATACCTGATCACTGATGTGGTCAAGGTGGGGTTGGGTAGTCTTTCTTTGGCAGTGGCCATATTTATGTTTACTGTTTATTCGTTGATAATTCTGCTGGATGATTGTATGGACTACCTCATTCTGTGGTTTACCTAGATGTTTCGAGATGTACAACGCTATTTAAATCTACGTCATTTATTACAGCTTAGATGAATATTGACTTGAACATTAATGCGCTTTTCTAAAGGGCCGATTTTGTTGAATGATCGCCGTTCATTCATGGTACTTTGAATGCGAATCGGTTGTGCCTAGCTTGATCCACTCACTATATTATGGATATTGAAGTAGGTTTATACGTATACGTCAATTGACTGGAGTACCTTTGTGTAAGGGTGCAGTTATTCCCATTGACGCATGGTATGGATGTAAACAATCCCCCCCTCCCCCCAGTTCCAATAATGTGCCATAGAAGAATCGCTAGACAAGTCTTCATACATACACGGTGTTTCATGAACATGAAAACGAATGTGTGCATTTCCCTAATGGGCTTTGTTGCATTTTATCGGTCAAAAAACTGAAGTACAAGTTCAAGCCTCTGTAGCCTAATCTGATCTTTCGTCCGATAATTGTAGTGTCCCTTCTGAATATATTCGGTAGGCTAAGCTATCAGATTGATAAGCTTCTTCGTAATACTTTAAATGTCGGGCATATTAATTTCTATAATGTTCATTTTTTTAGGTGTGTGAGATTTCGAATTACTTTGAAGGGGAAGAGATTTACTCTGAAAAAATAAATAAATAACATAACGACGTCCTTAAAAATGAACAGATTTCATTGCATTGTTAGCAGTACGTATTCCATAATTATTTCCGTAAGTAGTACAAAGGTAGTTTCGTTTTTCATCACGTCTTAACGTGGATTCGTTTCACAACCAGATTTCATCATCTGGGTTTTGTAGAGGTAAATTTCCATGTGCGTTATGATGGTCTGAAGAACCAGGTAGCTGACGAAAACTACTGTGACTGTCTGATTCAATACCCGATGTGTCCAGATATCCCAATGACACGGATTTGTCTTGTTTTCGTAATCCATTGTTGCTGCATGAAATATCTGTTCCGTTGTTACTCCACCTACCAGAGTCTTGGCTCTCACTGTAAGCATCGAAATATTTCACGGGAACATGGTTGCCATCGGTACTTTCTCGCATGTTCTCTGGCCTCGGTGATGGGTTTGTCACTTCTGATCCGGTTTCAATGAGCATAACTCTGTTACCATCCGGATCAAGTAAGCTATACACATTGTCTTTTATCTTCCCTATTCCATTTGGGTATATCGGACGTAGTGCTCTTATGTCTTTCATCTGGAACACGAGAAAGGTAGATTCCAGAGCATACGGGCTGAGGTTAGGAGAGTACTTCAGGGTTAGCTGCACATGTAATCCCGGTTCATTATGTAGTACAAAAGTACAGAATCCTGGCTTAGTACTCTCCATTTCTTGATCTGTGACTAGTCTGTAGAACTCGACCATTTTCTGAAAGTTATGAGTGAATATGCAAATACGAAGATGTTCGTTACCGTCATGCACGGGGTTAACTGACCAAAGTGGTTGGCTGCTTGCTAAGTGAAAGTATTCTTGTCTCGCCACGTTGAAGTTTGGAGTTCTTTTGTTCATTAGTTCTATCTTGTGATGGAATTTCCAACCGGGTTGTTGAAGGTATTTCCTGATTTCCTGGTAAGAAAACAACCCGAATTCCGAGAGAAATATCATGATGCTAATAGCAGGTGCCACTGCACCCTTGTTAACCATTCCTCCAACTGCTCGCTCTCTCGTGGCACAGGAATATCCTTTGTGGCAACAGGCCGGGCAAGGTAACTTATCATTGTGTCTCTGCCACTTTGAGGTTACTCGTATGATATCGAATGACGGATCAATCCAGTGTATCAGAGGCCGAATCATCTCCTTAATAAAGGCTTCCTCTTCTTGTCTAACGCCAACAACAACGGTAAATTTCACATGTTCAGGTAAATCCGATGAAATAGACTCCATCATGACATGTCAGCCTTGGGGACTGAGAACAGTTCGGATGAGGTTGACATCACACGGGCATAGGTCCCAAGTCAGAGGGCACACGAGCCTTACATTCTGTATGGGATGTTATATACGGGATATATTCAGCAGCGTCAAGTGCAGTCAAACATAACAAACGTGACATCAGTTATGTATATTTACCTGCCTCTGCAATGCGGACGATTCCCCGAACAGTTCGTGCTAAGCCTTCGTGTCCCCGATTCTATTCGACTCTTGCTGGACTTCTTCAAGGCAACCGATTGCTGGAGTGCTGATAGTTCTAGTTTACACATACACCACGATGCATGTATCGACACTAAAATCCCATGAACTTCGGGAGGTACATCTCGGTCGATGAATGCCCTCAGCTTATAGTGTAGTTTACGGGATAGAACGACTTGCCAGCTCAATGACAGGTGTGTGTTTTGACTGAAGTCGTACCGCCCGGAATGACCATTTTACACACTGTCTTTCACGCAGTGTCTATAACGCGACTGTAAGATCAAAAAGTAACCTTACATACTCTGAAATCGAGCTCTATTCATGCACGAAAATTACCCATACAGCCGTTGTGACGGTATAATATGAATAAAAGGTAAATGGCATACACGTCGTGTGTAGTAATAGAGAGGAGGGTAATTTATGGGTTGTAAACCACCGTCACGCCTGAACCTACGCAAATGTTCAGCTAATTACATCTTTTTTCTTCTTGACTAAATTACCAAAGAAAAACGAATTTCTTGTTTAGGCGTGAAATTACGACTCCTCGTATATTTCACAAATACCGTCGTTCACCCGTTAGCGAAGTGGTTAAATATATATCTGACAGACTCGGTCATGTTTAGATGCGCACCAGGGGTTTCATCAGAGAAACTTATTTTCAGAATATTATAAAGGGGTTGTAACTTTTTTTATTTCTCTAGCAGAAAATCCCCTGCTGGGATAACCATGTATAATCTTCATTTATTGGTAGATGTCACGCGAATAGCGCGTCATTATAGATCCATATTGACTATAGTTTCCATGGGTTCCTCCCAGAAACCCTGGGTTTATCTTAACCATCTGACCTCATATAGCCAATCCTGAACTCATATAGCATAAAAAATACATATTCTTATTTAATATATGTTTATCAACTGTCCAACACAAGGTGGTGTATCGATAATTCCTTACAAGCGGAGCACAACGGATTTCCCCTGCTTACTCTCTCCGGGTTGCCTGCCTCTAGCGCAGCGAGGATGATAATGCTCGATCAACGTAAGACTGATGTAACCGATAATCATATTTGCGGTGTAGCAACCATATGCACAGCCGTCTGCGCGAACCCAGTCCAATCAAGATTTGTAACACAGGACATGACGTGCGAATGATCCAAAACATTATTACTTACAGCTCTATTAAAAAAAAAAAAAAATAATAACCTGGCTCTGATTCCAGTGCGGATTTTTGTGACGGAAGCCACTTGTATTGTTATCCGGCAAGAATTGTGGTCTTTCCTTGTTATATTGTCATATTTTCTCACATTGGCAAGTCTTTTGAACTACCACTGGCTGGGTTTGGTTGAATTGTAAAGTACTGTACTGCTATTAATAACTTGTCTTCTAGGGCAGTAGTATCGTAGAGTTTCGGAAGACTGACTTTGTACATTTATTCTCATTGTACCCACGAGAAGCATAAATCATATTGTTATTTATTCCAGGTGACATACTGAGATATTACTTTGTGTTGGGATAATGAAAAACTGGTCTGCACTGTAGATTAGATGAAAACTGATAGTTCTAGTAACATTAATATGTGGTTAATGACAATTATAACGTTTTAAGCAACAATTGGTAAATGTCCAAAGCACAAACAGTCTCATAGCATATTGTTTTACTGAGTATTTATCGCCTATTTAAGAGAGGTAATGGAGTTTTAAAGTAGCATACTTATATCAAACACGAACAATTTAGCTGGTTCACCTGTATGGGAGGGACATTGTTTAACTTTTATTACTATACCATGATTTGTCATGATGAAATTCTTGCAACTGGAAACCCTTAAATATACGTACGTCTCGTAGCTTTATTATACCGATCTGTTAATCTACACGCATATGTGTATATCAGAAGAAAAGCTAGCAGATTGGGGTTCGTTTACTTAAATGATTATCGATTGTTAAAGCTGCACAGTCCCACTTGATTAAAGTAAGTATAAATAAAGACCAAAATAATTTTTTATCCGAAATTTACTCTTTTAATATGTTCTTGATGTCTAGAGGGGTGAATTATCATGACCCGGGGTCTTTCCCCAAGAACTCTCCCTATGCAGACCGAGGGTGTACTATACCGTACGGTAGCCAGCTCTGCGTTATCCCCCCTTACACCATTGTGACAATTCACCGTCAGTTCTGACGTATGACATCAGCTAGCCAATCGAGAAGCGACTGGGATTGAAAACCATCGCCAGACTATTGGTCAAAATTCTATTGAGCAAACGGTGTTCCGTGCTTTCAATTTCGGACGATTAGTTTGTAGAAAATGAAGTCGGACACTGTGACAACAATCGTGATATGACTGAAATAGTGTTGAAAGCGACGTTAAATCATATTCACTCATTCACTCACTTGATGTAGATTTCTGCGGAATGCCTTTCAAACTAACGCTTAAACAGCCCCCGTTTGGCATTGTTCAAGTTTGACGGTGACTTGTCATAATGGTATTTGTGGGTAACTAAATGAATGCAGAGTTAGGTAGACTGCTAGTAAATCCTAGGTCTGCATAGGGAGAGTATCCCTAACTGTTACATGGTTGCGGAAAGTTTTCTCATCGTTATATCGGGTTATCGGGCCCAGCTGATAACAAGTTTACTTCCATTTCACGATCTAAGAAAACACCCGCCAAATTATGAGGTCAAAATTGTACAAAACAGTTTGCAGTACCGATATTAGAACAGAAATTTCGTATGAATCTGGCGTGAAAAGGTGAGTTAGCCTATTGGCAAGTAAGAAATCTCACAATAACTCGATACATATGCTTTCGATTTCCTATCGGCATTAGGTCCTTGCTGAATTCATAGGTCTGTGAGTCAGCCAAAATCGATCATACATGCCCATTACAGGGCGCCATTAATGGGGAAATTGGGTTTTTATTATTGTTCATTTCCTGTTGAATGGTAGTTGAATATCCCTTTCGCTTTTCATCTGCCAGTGACACTTGACGGTACGAAAATCGATTGTGTTGGTTCTCAGGTTAATGTTTATTGAACTTTATTGGAGTAATACCAAAGGGGAGAGGCAATAAACAATCACTGAATTACACTTCATTGAATCCTGGTCATATAGATTAAGACTGGTGTCAGGTGGGTTGAGGGTAAATCGTTACGGATCGTTTACATGTATGCTTTTTATAGAATAAGTGCAGCGTATGCGTATAGATGTGTTTCCAGTATAGTTTTTGTTTGTTATAACAAGCAAGAGTTCCTATATCTGGGAACTGAGGAGACAAAGTGTAATTATAGGGTCATCGAAAAAACAACTCCGCCGTCACCTGTACCAAACGCCTATATTCGTTTGATATGCAAAACAGTAACGTTATACTCGAATTCGTACTTTGCTGAACTGATGATGTTTCCGAGTCTTTTTGAATTCCTCTGGCAGTTCGTTTTGATAGAATGTTCCTTTGATATACTAATCCATGATATCGACCAGTTCGTATATATTTATCGCCGTCCTTCGAAACCTATGTTGAACTTTAAACAGTTTCTCTGTCCACTTTGCTTGATTGCCTCTTTAGAATACATATCTTGTCACAGATTATGGCTTAATGAAATCTGATTGGGACGCTTTCATACATTCGTCTTCTGACGTTTCCTCAGCGTATTTATGTATTACTCCTTGCCCACTAGCTAATCCAATCTCCTTACCTCTATCAGAGCTATCTGATTCAGGGAACTGTGGGGACGATGATTGTAATCGTGTCCAATTTCTTGTTGGAGCTTCCGGCTTACTGTAATTGGCTCTATTCTCATACTAGCTGACATATTTAACACTTCTTCTTTACATACGCCGTCACCCATTGGTTTGTTACTTACTTCCTTTATCATATCAGATAAGTGTGGGTTGTTTCCCTTCTTTAAAAATCATCTCCAATCCTGCTATAATGGAGAGGTGGGATTTATTCTGTAGACGTTTTATCTAGAGAAGATGGCGATGGCTATGAGAAGGAAGTTGATTTCATCGATATATTTAGCTGTATTGGACACTTCAGCCAGATCTGTATCCCATAAATCGTCGATACGAGTACAGTCATAACTCTACTTTTCTTGAATGGATAGCCAACAAGTTCTAAAGACTACGCATTTGATCAACCATCCAGTTCAGCCATTGATTCAGTTCAAACAAGGGAATCTCCACGCTTCTTCATTATAGCATGTAACTTGTATGCTGGGTGTTTAATATAGAAATAGACACTGGAGATGTTCTCCTTCCATTGCCTCGCGTCCACGCGAGGAATAGCTTGAAAGCATCAGACCACTTCTTCAGATATCATGGGATATAGAAGGGATGTAGACGCGAAAATAGTTTAAAATAGACAATCAGAACCGTGAGCAGAGTAACCCATCAGTGTTCACTGCTGATCATAGGCAATGGTTTGAGTATGGTCCACTTCAAAATGTGACAAGAATTCAGCGTATAAGTTTGTAAATTTCTGAGTGTATCTTTCAAGTTTACACCCAGTCGGATGTCTGCTCTTGAAAAGTTGTAGATCGATCGTAGATTCAAATGATGGCTCTAACATAAACTCATGCATGCGTATCCTCGAGGTTTTCCGAAGTCTGTTTCCGTGTGACACTCCAGCAATCAATCTGGAAGGACTTATGGACTGAAGCATGCTATTCCAATTATACATAACCTGTCCAATATGTTTGGTAGACATCTGCACCTCTCCCCGAGTGACTGGATATTTTGCAGTCGTTCGTCCTAGATCCTGAGCATATCCAATATAATATCGGGACTCAACACTGTCAACACTTTAAAGTGAATATCCTCTATAGCGAGTTTATAGGCTGGATTATCCTCCGCGGACCTGAAGATAAACTGTGGTAGGGCACAGCATCAGTTTACTTTGACATTATAGTTCCATTGATTAGGTGGGGCCCTCGGTGGCCGAATGTCACACAGCTGAACCGGCTCGGGTTCGAGCCCAGCTGGTTCATGTGTGGACGTTTGTTAGTTACTTGCCGACGGGCGGTGATTCTCTCCGGGTACTCCGGCTTCCTCCACCAACCATGAAACAAGCTTGAGTGTGACATTTAGCCAAATTCCCCTCCCCCTCATTGAGTAGCTAAACGAGCTTAGGTGAGTATATGTTGTAAAATAAGACATTCCATTTCAAATGTCTTCCTCGTCTTGGTTTGAAGTTGTATGACCAATAAACATCATAATCCTTAGAATAGAGCTCCGTTGAAAGCGGAGTGGTATCAATATGTTTTCGAAATTCACAGTTGAGTGAAAGTTGGCTTTGTAGCAAAGTTGGCAGTGTTGAAGGTTATCAGTTTCCCCTGCTCATGGACATCCACATGCGATTATCTCGACTGTAATGATAGGTTTATTTCTGTGGTTAAAATAAAGAAGAAGAAGAAGAAGGAAATGACAAATACATTAGGCATCCCAGGGGTTGCATTATTATGAGAACTAAGGTTTTTGGCTAAAACTATATTACTGGTATTGGTGCACTACAACTCTAAATACAGCTGTGTAATTTGATGAAGTCTATATTTGAATAAGCGATATGTGTCCATCTACATTCCATGAATAGCGTGTAACATTTTTGAGAAAAAAATGTGTTTCAATGTGTCCTCACCATTGCTGCAGGATAGTTTATATATGTGATGATGTCTATAAAATGCACATATTCTTGGAATGTCGAGTGTCATAATGTTGGCCTACATCTCAGTTAAATGGATACATGTAACGTAACCTGGATAGAACAAAATAGTCTGCATGTAATATAATATGCTAGTAACAAATTATATGTATATTGCACAAAGAAAAAAAATATTAACCCCTTTCTATGATTTTGTTCAAGCCTCAAACCCCTCATGTTTGCTCGTCAATATATAGCTTGAACAGCTTGGGAAGTTTGGGAATACTCGTTGACTAGGTTCCACAAGAGTAATATTTCACTATCGGTATTAATTCACGATTCAGCTGGACCATGTATCATTTTCTCCAAATATGGAAGTACAAGATATGGAACTTTCAATGGCTTAGTGTGTGTGTCAGTATGAGTAAATTTGAACGATATGCATAAACTCATTTGAAAGCTTCATTTTATTTCATCGGTAATGTATCCCAAAATCTCAGCAAACGGTCAGGTCTAAATGTACATGCATATGTTACAGAGAGCTGAGAATGATAACGCGCGTACCTTATGGTTAGCTCTTCTCTGTATTCAAGTTTAGTTCGAAATTGCAATATACACAAACTAGTGGTGACGCTAGATAATATTTTAAAACGATTGGTGGCGGATTTGTGTAACACCATAAATAGGATAAAATCCACCATTAAGAGATAGATTGTATCTTCGACTTTGATGACATCTCCCAAAAAGGGTGTAATAGCATGCAATACAGCGACTGTCAGCTACATAAAGATGTCGACCAAAATGAGAATAATTGACTTCACCACTCAGGGCGAACCGTGTAAACTGACCCTAGATGGGAGAATACTAGATGTATGAATGGCTTTTTAATGGCTAGCTTTAAAAATATAGACACCAAAGAAGAATGGTTCAACCTATTCTCTTAGATAAATAAAATTAACTTGTCTTCTAAACACCTCAACAAAAGTAAGTTCCCCCCTAAACATTGGCTAATATTTTGTAAGATAGTTATACGATTGTAGCGAGATTTCTCACAGAACATCAGTTTGACCACCGCAACAATCAGTGAAAATGATAACCCTGTAGGTGGTGCTATGCCAGAATGCGCATGGATTCAATGCAAGTCGGTCGCATTTCAAAAATTGCAAAACGGATTATCAAAGACAGATTTTATTCAATCATGAACGAATACTAACAGGTAGAGCAAAGACAGTGCTATCCAATTACACGGTTTGACCAGAGCAACAAACGGTGAAAATGATTACCCTGTAGGTGGCGCGATGCCTGAATGAGCATGCATTGAATGTGAGACAGTAGCATTTCCGTAAATTGCAAAAAAGATTATCAAAGACAGATATTATTCATTAACGAACAAATCCAAACTGGTAAAGCAAAGACAATGCTATCCAATCACACGGTTTGGCCAGAACAGCAATCAGTGAATATGATTACCGTGTAGGTGGCGCTATGTCTTAACCCTGTCAGGCCTGGAGGGCCATTATAGCCCCCTCCAACCATACTTTCTCTCCTATCTCCGGTGCGACAACAAAATGAAAGTAGACTTTTTAGTTTGTCATACTGGGGGCATTTCGAACGTATTTGCATACCCCCCGAACAGAGGATCATAGGTGAATCCAAGATGGCGACCATGTGAGGTACCAGAAAAGTGATGTTTTCATCATTTTTCTTCAAAATTTCTACTTTTCCTCGCGGAAAAATGATTTTATTTCACATCGGACTATAATTTACTAATTTATCATTCAGTTTTTGCAGGGAAAATACACAAATAAAAAAATCGAAAAATCTGACGGGAAAAAATCGACCAAAAATGCTTTTTTGAAAATGACGTCACTGTGACGTTATCAAATGTTTGCATTTTCTGGTAGAGCGTGACCCAAGGGTGTAGTGTGTAAGTTTCGGCATCCAATCTCCAGAGGTAAGAAAACTATTGTTGGGGGGCGGGGGACGGAATAGCCTCCCCCCTGGCATGGGCAGGTCCCAAAATTTCAGGTTAGATAGGGTTAATTAGCATGCATTGTATGCAAGACGGTAACATTTCGATGAACTGCAAAACAGATTATCAAAGACCGATTTTATTTAATAACGAACATATCCTAACCGGTAGAGCAAAGACAGTCCTATCCAATCAGCCTGTTAACACGGGTTAATAACGCGTGTATCCACCACGTCGTTCTAGCAATTGACGGCATGGTCCTCGCATAGTATTGATGAGGCGGGTCACCCGACGTTGCAGAATGGTCACCCATTCCTGTTGTAACAGATGATGCACGTCAGCAAGAACTGTGCGTTCATTCACTCTACGGTACAGAGCCCGCTTCAGCTGATCCCAAAGACGTAACTTTGTTGGATCTCACAGCGGTGGCTGTTCTCTTTCTCAGTATTAGGTTTCTGATCAGGCGATCTTGCCCTCGAGTTGTGATCTTGGGTTTGCCACTTCTCGACAGAGCTTTGACCTCACCAATCTGCCGTCTTGCTTTCATTGCATGGTAATTAACCCTATCTAACTTGCCCCCCCCCGCCCCTCTTCAGGTAGGACTCAGAAAATTACCACAAAACACCCTTGGGTCACTCTCACCCAGAACATGCAAACAATTGATTGCCGATTCGATGACGTCACAATGACGTCATTTTCAAAAAGGCATTTTGCTCGATTTTTTCGATCAGATTCTTCCGTTTTTTTATTTGTATATTTTCCTTGCAAAAACTGCATGATAAATTAGTAAATAATAGTCCGATGTGAAATAAAATTATGTTTACTCACTTTTCCGCGATGAAAAGCAGAAAGTTTGAAGAAAAATGATGAAAAGATCACTTTTCTGGTACCTCGCATGGCCGCCATCTTGGATTTACCCATGATCCTTTGAGTGGGGGTATACAAATACATTCAAAATGACCCCAGTATCACAAACTAAAAAGTCTGCTTTCATTTTGTTGTCGCACCGGAGATAAGAGAGAAAGTTTGGTTGGAGGGAGCCATAATGGCCCTCCAGGCCAACAGGGTTAAGGCATAGCGCCACCTACACGGTTGGGTAATCATATTCACTGATTGCTGTTCTGGCCAAACAGTGTGATTGGATAGCATTGCCTTTGCTTTACCAGTTAGGATTTGTTCGTTAATGAATAATATCTGTCTTTGATAATCTGTTTTGTAATTTACGGAAATGCTACTGTCTTACATTCAATGCATGCTCATTCAGGCATAGCGCCACCTACAGGGTAATCATTTTCACCGTTTTTTGCTTCGGTCAAACCATGTAATTGGATAGCACTGTCTTTGCTCTACCTGTTAGTATTCGTTCATGATTGAATACAATCTGTCTTTGATAATCTGTTTTGCAATTTTTGAAATGCGACCGACTTGCATTGAATCCATGCGCATTCTGGCATAGCACCACCTACAGGGTTATCGTTTTCACTGATTGTTGCGGTGGTCAAACTGATGTTCTGTGAGAAATCTCGTTACAATCGCATAAATATCTTAAAAAATATTAACCAATTTTTAGGGGGGAACTTACTTTTGTTGAGGTGTTTAGAATAATAGCTTTGCGCGCCGGCCCGTTCGTTCCGAAATAAAAAAAAACTTAGAAAACAACTATGTACCGTCCCTGAAAACTAGGCCAAATTCCAAGGCAAATGTGGCATTTATTGATAGTGGGCTATTAAAATAGATCGGGTGAATAAAGGATTTTTATGTAATCAGACACTGCAACTTCGCCATTGTGCAAGTTACTACTACACAAACGAAGGCAAGCGATGTTTCGCCACAACAATGCCATTGTGATATACTATTTAACCAGTTGTGAAGCTCAAAGAATTGCAACTTTGTAATCTATTGTCCCGGATCAAGGAAAGGTTAATTTGACGGTTTTTCTCCTGCTGAATTATCCGCTTGGAGTGTTACGATTGCTTTCGAGAAAGAAAAAGTTATACCGGTCTATATGCATCTGAGGACACAAGCAATACCTGTCCAAAACTCTATCATTTTAAACCATAAGCAAATTACATCAAACAACATTTATCTAACCAATAAACAATCTAATCAATCACCATCTTATCACATTCATATTGTTGCCATTCTGAGGATGTTTAAACTTCGAAGAGAGCATTGTTGGAAGTCTATTATGATCATTATCTTGTTTTCCCATCATTTGGCTATCCGGTATTTCCACACTGCTGCACTGATAAAGTCGAAACTTAAAAATTAGTCGGGACATAGACATCTCACAAAAATACACTGATTGGTTTGAAGGAAAAAATTGAAAATGAAACTACTGTTCGATGGTATAAATAATTGTTGGTGATGAAATGTTGAAGACCTCTCAAAATTGTCTGATTTTCAGATATTAGCCCTAAAATTTAGTGTTGATCGATCTCCGTCAAATTTTATTGGAAAATGCTGGATGATGTGCAGACATAATAATAATGTTTCTTTTTCTGACAGGGTGAACGGTTCGCTGACCATGTTTCATGACATTTCAACGAAATGTTTTTCTTTTCTCAAACCTCTGACCTGATCAGTTCATGGCTTGGTTTACCTGCTTGATGTGACGGGATCAATCAAAAGTTGGCGATTTTTTACATGCACTTTTGATGAATTTGCGCTGCGAAAACAGACTTATATAGGCATTTCGGAAGGACAGTTTCACGTTTTACAATGATGAATGATTCCCATGATTCCATCGGAATGATATGACATTGCCAAATGTGTCCAATTCTTTCCCTAAGATGCAAGATTGCGTTCATATTAATATTAACTATCACCAATTTATCTTTGGATACAGTTTTTGAGGTATACGTTTTGAGATTTTGCGCTGGCAAACCCGATATTGTCGCTTGCTGCTATATTTATTATATAACCACTGAGGAACTGATGTTGCCGAATAACTTGCAACTGTTATACTATCGACAATATCCGCTACTACTTGGATGTTATGTTTAAACTCATTAATCTGATTTATGACAAAATTGCACGAGACGAACCTATAGTTGTCAATGTTATAGTTATATAGTCTTCTTTTTCATCGGGGTGGCTTAATAACCTCCATGTCGAAGAAAGTTGCAGTCATACGATCTGAATATGTTGTAAATTATTTAGTATACGTAATAAAGGAACCGGCATGGCCACTCAACCTTCCTGGAAATCCAAAGTGAATAATATCCATTTGCATTCCCATTTATCATCATTGTGGCATTTGTATCGTGGTTTATTTTGCAATATTCTTTTAAATAGAACGTTCAAATATTACTGTACCCTGACAGGTATAGCAGACATCCCAAATGTCTTCCCGGTTCCATAGAGTTTCTATAAAAAAGTATACTAACAAATGTAGGACAGAATGCTAATCCCCTTGAACAGTAGGCTGATATTAAAAATCCAATAAATTTCTTTTTCATTTTCTCTTTTGAAGCACTATTGTTGTAATATCAACATGATCTATTGATGGAATTTACCCTTAACGCACTTGGTAAGGATGTTTTGTTGGTGTCACGCTCAGCAAGCTTCACAATGTCAATTTTTTTATTTACTTATGGCTGTTGGGCGAAACGTCATCATGTAACGACTTTCTTAATAACTGTTTAGTCGTGAATTCGCCGCATTTGATATCGTGGCTGCGATATGTGATATGCGTGGTGTAAGATTGAACAGAATACGTAGAAATGTCCCAGGCAACACCTACATTGGATCAGTCTAGATACAATCAGATAAACCAAACGAAGATATTTTTGACATAACTGAGTTGTATATCACTAGAATGGTGTAACTTATCCCCGAGCTACGATCCATGATACTATTATATATTAGCCTTAACAAGATCTTGCCATAATCGATGCTATCCGACTATAAACTCATCATTCATGCTTACAACTGATAAGATTTAAATCTATATTACAGAACGGTATCGGATATATTCGATAGAAACAGTACGAACAGGGTCTTGAATGTATGTTATACACTAGGCGTTTCTGATAATGGTTCCTGGAATTAGATATTCAATTGGTTTGCTAATAATTTTGGTAATTCAAGAACGTCGAAAGAAAGAAATATAATTTACAAAAAGCATATTTCCGCTACACCAGTACCTGAATGCATGTTGTTGCCAAATTTGTATTCCGATAGATAAGTTAAGGATTGGCATTTCCCAAGTAAACCTCTCTTATCAATTAACAATCTTGATAAATTAATATTCTATCAACTCTACTCCATTGTACAGGTCACTGTAGAATTTCACAGTCCCCGATTAAAGTGAGCGTCCACCAATGACAATGCCGCTTTATTTTTTTTAAGACCGGCGTATGTTTCATTGGCTGCATGGGCTGATCACCTGATCTCTCAGAGTGGCAGCTATTGCAATACACATTCATTTATTGAATCGACACGCGGCGCCAACTGTTCCATTAAGGTCTGGTAGGTTTGAATGTGCCAATGTGATCGTCTCCCCGTCTCGGATAACAGGTGGAATAGACCAAGTGCAATATGTGCCACTAGGCTCCTTTCAGAACACAAATGTTTTTATGAGATGGAGTTTGATAGGTTTGTAAAACCAGGAAAGGCCAGAACAGGATGGCTTCTCAGGGCAATCTGTAAGGTCTCGAATGCAGCCGGACACTTGTCATCCAAAAATTTCATGTTGAGCTCTGCCAATGTCGCTACAATATTAGAAAATGACTATTCATCAATTGCGGTAAGAATTTTCTCGGCACGTGAATCTTCAGTATTCAGTTACGTTCAAACTAAAAATATCGCCAATGTGTAAGAGGCAAATGTCATGATTCAACCCCTGGACCACTGATTCAGTTACGCACCGAAAAGCTGACGGTGCATTGCAGAGCCCGAATGGGGCTTCTGTGAATTCATATGACCCACCTTCGGGAATAAAGACATTTTTGTCAGCCCTTTACGGATCCAACTCAATTTATCAATAACCGGAACTAAATCCAAAGGACTAAAATAACATACGCAAAAGCCCGACTTGGCGTCGAATGTGTCATCGATCCTATGATGTTGTTGAGTCTTTATACGTCAGAGAATTTAACTGCCGGCCTATTTAACCAGGACGACATGGCTTACACGAATCAGCATTTGTAGAAACATTCCTATGTTTAATCAATACTTTCTGGAGTTGTTTCTATTTTGGTTTCAAATTAGCATTGCTTATGGCAAAGACAGTACGGTCATCAAAAGTTTCGTGACATGAATCATCATTGGTAATGAGGACATGACATTTAGGTTGTCTACCCTTGTTTCGTCTGCATTTCTTGCCTCTAATCTAGAAATGACTGCAAAGGGCCGAGTTGAGAAAACAGTCGGGTTCAAGGGATCTTTTATAGTCACAGTGTTTTCCGTAAGGTATAATCCCATTGAACTGTAACGACCCGACTGCACCTGCTTTGGAATATAATGCCACATTTGGTTCAAATGATCCTGTGGTAGCATCGGGAAAATCTTGATAAAAATTTGCCATGAAAATTGTTAGGAGTGGATGCATCAAGTTTGGTTTGGAGTTAAGCATAATCTATGCTATCGCCTGGTAGACTAAACTGTTTTTGTAATTTCATCGAGTCAGACCCCCTGGCCTGAAAAGTTCCGTCGTCAAAATTGAAAATGACTGCCGTGACAGGTCAGGAAATCGTTGCCCAGAATTACCTCATGAGTCAACATTGACTTTCTGTGGTAACTCTTAACTTTCCTATTTCTATCGGTAGCATGATTGTTCCAAGAACTCGTATTTTAATCTGTTAGCCAACACAATAAACACCTCATCTACGGAGGATAGCGTCTGTCTACTTACTGTCGGATTTCTGACTATCCCATGAATTATTGATAAAGCTGGCCCCAGCGCCTGTATCTATGATAATAGGAAGGACCGATCCTTGAAGTTTATCTTGAATAGAACTTACAATGGAAGCTAATATATCTTAGGATATTTCCTGCTTCTGTCAGGGAAAGTTGCACGAACAGAATCTGAGTCAAACATGAATGTGGCCGTCCAACTGTGAAAGTGTACTCGTTCCTTTGCGAGACCCTGTATTCATTTGAGACGTTCTTGTGATAGTCCGATTGGAGTTCTTCTCCAGCAAGAAATGGCATGTATTTATTAGGGACGTTCTGGTGATAACCCGATTGGAGTACTTTTCCTGCAAGAATTGACACGATGAATAAAATAATTCTGATTAATACTTGTAGTTCGTCATACAATATTTGACCGTCCTCCATCAAAGAATTTCCGCGTCCCCAGTGTGAAGACCTAATTCCTAGTAGCACCAAATAAAAAAAACAAAACAAAACAATCATAGTATGTTTAAGGCTTGTTTCCTGCGAAAAGCAAGCGGTCAACCGTTTTCAATGATGCCGACAAGATATGATGTTCCAAATATCTAATCTGTATCGCTGATCAGCATTCTCACATCGATATGATTTTCGTTAAAGGGTCGTTATTCAGAGAATGATGTATCTCAGTCACGCTTTGATTGTTACTGTTCATATGAACCGCATAAACATCTTGAAGTACGAAACGTAGCGACAAAGATCTTTCACGCTACGGCTGAGACGTGTGGTCCCGGCCTTGTGACGTTTTCGTTTTTCGCTGACAAGCTCACACTCGTTTAAATTATTGATTCACTGTACGTTTTCATTTTATCGGCCATGTTTTTGTCCATCCCTCCGATAGGAATTCGACCATACTTTTGAAATAAATTTCACTTGTGCTTTGATTGCCACCCCGTTGTGCATTTTCATTAGCTCGACGACGGCGACATTGGATCGGCGAATGGCCTGTTCGCTTGCAATAATTGCCATATTCTTGCTGATTGGTATTCTTCTCTCTACAGAACCTGCTGAGATGGCCAAGTTTAAGGCAAGACCTACAAATGATTCATGCCCAAATTGTATTTATATCGGGCTGGAAGAACTTTTATTGCATTCACCTGAATTTTGCTGCAAATTATTGACAGTATGTGTCTGAGACGAAAATGCTGCAGCTGAGACTGCACTTGGATATGCAGTTGCAGCGACTCTAGATTCTGGTAGAGCGTCTACAAGAATGGATTAAGCCCTTGAATGAAGAAGGAATAAGGTGCTTGTTCATTATTCTGAGTATTTCCACACAGTTCTAACTTTCAAGTAATAAACGCATCTAAGGCTCGTTTTGGCGCGGAATCTTTTTTGCTGGATATGCATTGCTTGAGAATCTAGTATTTGGCTTGACGTTCTCCTGATGCAGAGAATAAAAAGTTTCAACCGCTGTTCCCAAGTATATTTGAAAATGCTGGCATTTTCTGAGCAGCCATAAACTTCCGCGAATGAATATAAACGTGATTTTTTTAGGTCTTTTTCCAGAGTTCCATTGAATGCTTAGCGTGCGAAATCCATTTCGATCCCTGTTGATTAGGGTTATTATTCCGTGCTGTCGGATTCCAGGCTTTGATCAGCTAAGTTTTCAGAAAGGGCAGAAAAGCCTTCCGTGAATGCACATAAATATACTGGTTTGCCCTTGTGAACTATCCCATCTGCCTTCGGCATTGTCTGTGTGTTTCGTATAAAGCTGTGGTTTCGATACCATTACCATCCGTTACACTATCGGGAGGAGCAGAACCAGCTGATCGAGTTCTCTCAGGGTGGGGGACTTTGCCTGCCTGGGTTGTTTCCACATTGATGATCTGAAATTGTTTGGACTATTTCACTTCGTAATTAGGTCCTGAATAAATTAAGGAAATACTGAACCAAAAGCAACTTACTTGATGTCAATTTCAACCATGCTCTGCTACCGATGCAAACAAAGACTTATTTGGGATTATTAATGATGTTGAGCAGAGCATATCACAAGCAAGGCAGTTCCGAAGACAAACCTGTTTCCTTCAGTGTAATATAGATTAATCAGATCGTGCGATTAGACGAAGATTTCATCAGACAAGATGATCACATTCCAACAAATAATTTTGTTGTTCCTTCAATGTAATATAGATTAATCGGATCGTGCGACTAGACAAATATTTCATCAGACAAGATGATCACATTCCAACAAATAATTTATTAACATATACTTACAAACATCTAACAATAAGCACTTATCTGAGTTTTATTTACATGTAAAGCTTTAGGTTCTATCTTTCAGGCATGGACATATTCTCGTCACTGCATGGCAGTCTTCTCTCATTCTCAACCCAAAGCCTAACTAGACATGTTCTTTACAATGGATTTCTTTACGCATTCTTTACAGGTTATTCGGTGCGTGAAACACATGAGATGCCTATATCTATAATCTGCTGAACGCGACGTTAAACGTTAATTTTCTGTCTCTCTCTCTCTCTCTTCTATAATTTACACGTTACCAATGCTTTATAACTAAAGCGTTGATTTGGCTTTTTTTATCATAAAGATGATTGAAATCAGATGTTTTTTATTTAAGATATAGATCAGAATGACTTTCGTAACAGGTATGGGTTATCGATCGTCGTTGAACCGGAGTCGGGCATATACAAAGGCAACTAGTTATTCGAGAAAAGCCTGTGAGTAATTACTCGAATCTATTATTTCCTCCTTCCTCAGTAACAGATAATGGAATTAATCGATGATTCGGATTGGGCTTCGGATCAATAATCTTTTCCCTTATCATGAGCATCATCTTTGTCCTGCAGAAAAAAAGGATACAGAAGTAGTTGAACAGCCATATCCTTCTTATTTGGTCCAATCAATCTAACAAACATTCTCAGCATTACATTTATTATCAGTTTTACTTATAACAATTTATTTGTATTTCACTCTTATATAGATGATATCACTTGGGGCTAATATCCGAATATAACCCTCTCCCCCAACCACCAGAAAAAGGTGGGAGACAAAGGGTGGTAAAGGGCCAATCATATCCATGAAATACCGCTAATCTGTATGAACTATTATATATTGCTCGGCATTAACAACATAGTTTGTTCTTTTGGTCAAACTGTATAACATTACCGAGGGGCCGTATCTAAATATCAAGTCACTCTCATTGAACCTAAACGTTAATGTCGCCCCGCTGGTAGGTCTGAGAACATGGCTATATAGGTTCTGGAGGTCCACCAATTAGAGAATCTCTTCAAGGTTCAACAAAGTAAGGTTGTTTCCATAAATAGTTTGTGCATTTCTTCGTAAGTCCCCTAAATCGAAGAAATGCTAGTTGTATTAGTCTGGACGACTAGGATGAAAGTAACTCCGAATATGGAAGTCATTGTAATAAATTCTATATTTCGGCTGTGATTATACCATCGTCAGGAATACATATGAGAAATCAACTGAATCGTCGGGAATTCAAATGTTTTCCTGTCCATGGCATAATCACAGCCGAAATATAGAATATTATAGTTACTTTTATCCTACTCTATGTAAAACTAATCCGAGAAAATGGATTTTGTTCTGGATAACTTCGCGCGCATGCCTCAGGGAAATGGAGATTCGCGCGGAGATAGGACCTGTCATAATATATAGGGATGCCGCTGTCGATCGAAATGAGACTGACTGATTGGCCAGTAATATAAATTGTATCAAATTGACCAGTATTTTAAATTGATTAGTATTTTAAATTGGCAAGTAATTTATATTGGCAAGTATTTTAAATTAGACTTAACACAATTGAAACCAAAACACAGATCTAATCGCCCTGACATGTTTGGATGGGTGAAAAATATCATACACCAGGCGACAATCAGCAGCACAATATATTCTAGCGAATTCGTTGTCACATTCCTATAAGAGCTAAGGAAATAGTTTGTAGGGGTCACCCACGTCTATTGTTCTTGTGCCCAGATACAAATATACGAACGAAATCTTGAGAGTTTATTTGGTAGAAGTAAGCGTTGATACGAATACTCGATTTGACATAGTGTTTGGTGAACGTGAATCAAATAACATGATTAATGATCTATGAAGTCCCCAAATGAGCAGTAAGATGTGAAACGGCTGGTTGAGAATCAAGAGTCGTGCATATATGTTTAATCTCCATAGCTCAGTTACCCGCTACACATTATACTAAGCAAGAATGTTATACATATGATATGAAACTGGCGTGAGTTGGAACTTGTTTATGCAAAACAAAAATGTTATTTCTGGTTAGCGCTCGTGTCCTTCTGGATAATATTCAGAAATCGCGTCAACACGTTTTCCGCAAAATGTTCAGCAAAGTTAACTCCCTTGACCATGGTAAACATCATCAACCTAAAATGTGATGTTCAGTTTCAGGTTCCAGACACGGCATACATTGTGAATTAACGACATCACTCTCCCAAATCAGAGCTCTTCCAGAATGAGGGAAACAAGGAATCCATCAAAAAAAATTCGAGCGACGGAGTTTAAATGGGGAATGTTCAAAATGCTTATTCCGCCTAATAAGTATTCTTTGAAGTAATTAAGTGTGCGTAAATACTTGTTTGCAGAGCAGATATTGTGAAGTATAATCATTTGTTTCTGCTTACTGTCCGGCGTTGTTTCTCCATCAACGGCAAGGCGCTGCCATTGTCAACATGTGTTAGTGTCAACAATGATGACGGCGCACCTAGCTGTCCACGTGATCTGGTAGATTTGATACCCACTTCCCATGTGATAAACCTTGAATCGAGACCTTCTACCTAACCTCTTCACATACTAAAGACGAACAGAATCAGGAGACTAGGAAAGTTTTTTCTTTTTAATTAGGAGAATATTATTTCACGCAATTCCATTGGTTTAACATCGACTTTTACAGAAAGTACCGCCATTGGATATGTAACTCTCCGCATTTCGGTTGTTACCGACATATACGAGTTGACACAAAGGAAGGCAGAAGAAAAGTCCACAGAACGGAAGGATGTCTCACCAAAGCTACTCTGAGTATCAGCTACTCTGGGACGGAATGTCTGGAAGATATTATCTCCACGCCCTGAAATTATGAACTATTTAATCTGGACACCCTTGTTCACGCACCCACCAACGCAAGCTTTGAACATCCCGCCTCCGAGTCGGATTAAATATAAACAACTTCCATGAGACACATTTCGCTGCACGAATCTTGTTGATTGACAGCTTGCGAATTTCGAGTTGACAAAATTTGATTGGTCAAATGCATCCGCCTACCAGTTTAGCAACTGCCGAACGCAAACGTCACTCTCTTGTCAGTTTCAATCGTCTTCGGATGTCTGGATTGACACAACTCGAACTCTCAGGCCATAAACAGGAACAGGTTTGGTCTCCGGTATAAAGCTGTCAACAGGTGCATGCACAATAATGGACTTTTGAGTTTGATTTTGCCGTTTCACAGGTGAAGCATTTCCATCATAGCTCTCTAGATTTGTATCTAATACCGCTCATGCCGGTGCTAGGGGCCGTGTGGTCATATCATCCAAGTTGCCACATGAACAGGTACAATAAAAGCGTACCTGAGATACAACACATATCACGAATCGTTAGATTCTTGGTATGTGCTTTAGAATAGGTTAACCGGGAGACTATACTGTGAAGTCATGTGACTCAGTCAGTATGTCGGCACCTCTTCCCACTTCCCTTATATGTGTTGTAATTACTATTGGAACAAAGCTATTGCGTCTGTGATGCAGTCGACCTTGTGATACGTTAGTTATGGTTGATGGCGTTATTCTAGGATACATATAATCAACATTTTTGAGATATAAAATGTGAACCTGTTGCTTTTGTTGACGCGTTTTGATCGAATCACCATTAACTGTAATGATTCGGAAATAATAGCAAAATTAAAACTTCATGTATGCCCTTTATTTAAAACGATTCTGTTTTAAATGACTACCCATGCGCTGACTTGCACAATCACGCAATCTGTAGTAGTCCTGCGTGGCCGCGTGTGAGCAAGTGTTTTCGGCACGAGTGAACGAGCGTCGAACAGGTTCTTGTAACCATTTCGCTTAAACGGCAAGAACGATGCACTCGGAATGAAAATAACTGGAGAAACAAAAAGAAATTGCTGAATAAACATTACTGCTTGAATATGATAAATGGCTGTCTATTTGCGTGGATCCAATATTACACTGGTCAGTACAGGGACACTTTGTTCACCTTAGCACGAGACGTGGTCTCAGGTCAGCGGTCGCCCCATCAAACAACATAAAGATTGTGGCTTCCATTTCTCGTACGCATTGTCCGATGCATGGCAGACTATTTCTCAAACAATGGGGTGATAAATAAAATATGTCTATTAGCAGCAGTTACTTTCCTCGAAACCGCAGAAAACCGAAGAATAATATTTCAAATACTGTAGCAAATGACGCTGGCCTCTTTTACCGCTGTAGTTAGGTCCGGCCACTTTCATCGAAAATGGATGATGTAATAATTTCGCTCCCTCTGGTAAACGCAATTTTCTACTCCATCCCAAACTTAATTATTTGCTTGGGAATGTAATCTAACTCAAACGATTTCCCTCAATATTCCGTTCTGCCTGCTAACGTGTATGTTTTTTGTTTTATTGTTACGAGTATATTGTTTTCGGAACAAAGCACTCCGTTGTGCTCAATGTATTGTTCCCAGATGTACTTATTGCATTGTTCTCACACAAAAAAGTCTATTCCTATCGATCCATTGTTCTCTAGTGCTCTTATACCATTATTCTCAAGAGAAGAGAAACTATGTTCTCTATTATTTCCATTTTATTGTTATCATCATAAAAACAATATGTTCTTCTTATTTGGTTGTTCTAATAGAAAAAGAGAAATCTAGAACCACATTTCAAATTAGTGGGTTAATTAATCGGATGGCTTGTTATATGAATCAGATTACAAATCACACGCCTTCAAAAATTACAAAGATAAATACTTGCAGTCTGACGGAGTGGCTACTTGGGCTACCTCTCTAAATGGAGTCCGTTGTATTAGATTGAGGCAGGCTGCCTGTCAGTGTATCGACGTGGTTATTTTCCCATGTTGGAGTTCTGGGTGTGAATAGTCTCATGGGTTCCCGATAACTCCAACCAATCAACATGCCGGGACAGTAAACTGTTTCTGCAATACAGTGTGAGGTGTGAGTGATATCTGGCTAGAATTTCACCTTTGATCTCAGACTGAAATGAAAGGGACACTCTGTCTCAAGCAAATCCATTGGTCTTCGGATATTGACATCCTGATGGTTGAAATATACGAGGGTACCGGTAAATAAAACAGACACGGATTAATTTTCTACGAGGATTTAGGATTTACATGGACTTGTGCCAATGAGGATACATTACCTTAACCCTATTTGGCCTGGGCTTTTTGGGACGTTTCCTGGCATGGGGGGGGGGGAGGTGGGCGAAATGGTCCCCTAATTATTTTTCTTACCCCTTGAGCTAGGGGGCTGAAACTTACCACACTATACCTTGGGTCAAGATCTACCAGAAAATGCAGAAAATCCAAGACGGCCGCTTTGATGACGTCACAGTGACGTCATTTTCAAAACCGGCATTTTTTGGTCGGATTTTCCGAATTTTTTATTTATGCAATTTCTCGGCAAAAACTGCACGATAAATTAGTAAATATTAATGTGATGTGAAATAAAATAGTTTTTGCCCACTTTTCATCGCGGAAAAGCAGAAAGATTGAAGAAATATGAAAAAAACATCACTTTTCTGGTACCCCACGTGGCCGCCATCTTGAATTTACCCATGATCCTCTGCTCAGGGGGTTATGCAAATACGCTCAAAATTACCCCAATATGATAAACTATAAAGTCAAGAAGTTTCAGCTCTCCATTTTTTGTCGTTCTGGAGAAACTTTGATAAATTTTCATTAGAAGACTTTCTCATTCCTAGAGATGCTATATCGGCCCGTGATCATCTGAATTCAATGAAATTAATGTTCTGCTTGATTTGTTTTGCCTTTCAACTTTTCATCGAGTCAGAACACGTCGACACGTCGACAGTCCATGAATGAAATTACACAATCAGTCTTCACCTGTTCATGTGCACATTTCAGTTCAGTTTATACCATCTCGGCTTGGCGCTTTGCTGAGTTTTCTGCCTTTATCCCCGAGCTCGTCACACTGTAAAAGCTCAAGTGTATAAACGTATTCTACGGAAGAGTGGATCCATGTACGTCTGGTATTAGAGAAAGGATGTCGGAAAATAAAAATAGGAAATTGGTTAACTGTACCGCTGTGCAAGTTGATTTTTGTTTAACCACAACTATTTATTTTCTTCGCTTGACATTAGTTGGTTGAAAAGACCGTCCGAATAAAGACTAGTCTTTGTTATGAAATTAGCATTGTATTCTGAGATTTATTATGTCTTCAATCACGTGAAGAATATTGTCATAAAATATCCTGAACATTAAACGACGAGCCGCTTAATTATGACCGGTCGTAATATTACAGACAAATCTACAATAGACCTACTCTGAAGAAATTCGCTATTATTATACACTTGAAAGGTGTATATGGACTATATGATTGATTTATGGATGTTAGATAACTTCTGTTACGAGAGATGAACAGTTGACGTCTACACATGCTACTTCTCTTATCCTACTAATATATGGATGACATAACCAGACATCATAGATCCCTGCATAGCCCCCGAGAATAATACACTATGTGATGTTCATTCCTTTTTATGGTATATTTATACACGGTTCTAGCCACAGTCAGATTAGTACCTATTCAATCTGACCATAAATCATGCCAGCCAGCCCAAGATACTTTCATTCCTAATATTCGTTTGTGAAATGTCCTGTGAAACCTTATCAATAACTGTATCCCGAAACTGCACAATTATATTTAACGACGTCTGGCGACTAAAAAGCAGCCATATGACTCAACAGGGAAGCCGCCCTGGCACCTCACATTCAGTGCCGAGAGTACGGTGGATTCTAGGACCTAGCCTTAGTATCTCAGCCGCGTTTTTATTGCAGTTGTTTATGTGGAGACTATCAAGTATCCACACGGCCCCTAGCACCGGCTTAAGCGGAATTAGATACGCTAGCTCGGGATCTGTGATGACAGATCAGCTCAAACAAATACTTCATCTGATGTTAGTGGATGAGAATCAAGGACGTCTGATGGAATAAACGCCTCAACATGAGGTCAACCTGGTAAAATGTAAGAATAACGGTACCGATACCTAGAAAAACTAACCTGTGATGCCCGACGTCGTGCGGCTTAAATTCTCCACCAAAACAATAAATCTACATATATTTGTCGAATGACATGTACAGAGGGCGGGCATCGGAGACTAACAGTCCACCAGCAGAACCTACCATATACAGGTAATAAATTGGAGCGGTATGCAAGAAGTGAAAAAACTGACGACGTCTGTCGACTTAAAAGCAACCACAGCATGACTCCACAGGAAAGCTTCGCCAGGCACCTCACATTCGAGTTTTAAAGCTAGAGCTTTAGGGGATAAATGGATCTCGGGTAACTCACGTTAGAGTTCCAGATAGTTTGGTACTAGTACTGCTACTACTAATACTGCTACTACTGCCTTTCAATATAGATATTTCAGACACTATACTACAAAACGCTAATTTTAATGGGATGGAGAAAAATTCTGAATGAAATTTAGGCCGTAATTGCGGAACAGGAAAGAATGCAAAGCTGAGCCTCTCTACAGGTTTGTGTTCATTATGAACAGATTCACGAGCAAAATTATTATTTTTTTAATGACTTCTTCTTTATGGACGTAATAAATGTAATTTATCTTCGTTCAATATCTCCGTGCTGTTACTACAAGCTGCTTCTGTTAGTTTAATCTATCTACCCCTCCTGGTGAGGTAATGAGGGCCGATCTGATGCCAGTCAAATAATGAGAACATCGCGTGTCTGAGACATTTTACAGCGCCTGTATTATGTGATTAGCAATAATTGGTACCGTATTCACTAGCATGGGGAGGATTTATGGTTCAAATTTCATTCCGAAACAAAAAGAGGATTTCTGCTCGGCTGGGTCGAATTATTTTCAAAGTCTTTTTAAGTCCAAGATGTGATTCGAGTCTTTTCAGGTTAAAGGAATGTGGATATAAAATTAAGCATGCGACGCTACATAGTACCTTTAGTTTGATATAATGGGGTAATTACTCCGTACCGTGGTATTGACCGAGGTATCACGCAAATTTACCGAATAACCAGTACAATACCCGGGATATTTCTCGATTCACCTACCTTATAATTTATGTAAATGATAGTTTAATTGGGAAATTTATTGGTCGCCACAACGCAAACTCTGGTGTCGTCGCTTGATTATAGAGATATAACCTTGGTGTGTACCAAAACAGTTGTTGGAAATGTTTTTCGTCATGGATTGAGTGTAAGTCGCACTAAGATAGTTTTAACTCTGTCTCTACACACAGCCTCCCTTCCCCTCATTTCTTCAGCGTAGGGTGGTTGAAAAATAGATCAAGTTTCCGAACTGGGTTTGCTACAGTTTTACATGCGAAAAACGCAATGAGAGCAAAAAGACACAGTCCTATTACCTTCTTTAAGAGGAGAGTGGTAGAGAATGAAAAAAGGTTAACAAAATGCGACCTTGTTATATTTTCTCAGAGAAGGGCGTGAGACAAAAAATAATAATAAAAAAAATAAAAAAAATATAGCAACAAGTTGCAATCCTCAGGTTGCAAGCACCCATCGCAACCGATGAACCAACAGCATTAGTTTTAGACCACGAAGTCACCCATTTTGTCAAAACGTCATTTTCTTCCTTTTAGATCGAACATACACAATCCGTCAATTCACGAATTTGGGTGATTTTCATCTGAGACGTGCGAGAAAACTATTGAAGCTACGTGAAAATGATTAACATATTTCCGAAAATATATAATTCCGAGCTGTTCCTGGACAATATAATGCGACAAACTGCAAGGCTGTACCTCCTGTAGTTCCAGAGTTATAGCCTGTAGCAGATGTGTTCCGTTTCTGACAAAATTCAAGATGTGTTCCGTTTCTGACAAAATTCAAGATGGCGGCCAAACCACGTGACCCAAGAGCAAAATGTTTGCATATTCGTGATCGTCATATCGCAATGCATATATGTAGCCACTTTCCCCGTCCAAATCCGTTATTTGAAAATCCGGCAATTTTGATTGGTCCATGGCGGCCATTCTATGTCACGGAACAAATTTTCGAATAGATATCTGAGAGAGCCGGATCCATCGATTATGTGTCTCAAGTTTCGAGTCAATCGGCCCAGTAGTTCCACAGAAGTACAGGTTGAAAGTTTTAAGGTAAATCCAAGATGGCCGCCAAAGCATCTGACCAATCGGCTTCTTCGTTGGGTATTCCTTAGATCTACTGGGCTCAAGCACCACGAATCTGCCATATTCAGCATTGGCGTGTCTCATAACATATATATCACTTCCGCTATCGAAATCCGTAACATGAAAATCCGATAATTACAAAATTTGGGTGAATTACGACGAAGAATAGCGGAAAAACTATTGAAGCTAGGTGAAAACGCTTGACATATTTCCAAAAGAGCTGTTCCTGGATAATATAATGCGACAAACTGCAAGGCTGTACTTCCCGTAGTTCCATAGTTATAGCCTGTACAAGATGTGTTCCGTTTCTGACAAAATTCAAGATGGCGGCCAAACCACGTGACCTAGAACCAAAATTTCATATTGCATATATTCGTGATTGCCATACTGCAATGCATATAGGTAGCCACTTTCCCCGTCCAAATCCGTCATTTGAAAATCCGACAATTTTGATTGGTCAAATGCGGCCATTTTAATTATGAAGCAACCCTTTAAATAGGAATTTGAGAGTCCTAGATCCATTGAACATGTGTGCAAAGTTTCGCGTAAATCGGTCCAGTGGTTCCAGAGGAGAAGATCTTGAAAGGTTAGGGTAAATCCAATATGGCCGCCAAACCATCTGACCGATCGGCTTCTTCTTTTGATATGCATTAGATCTCACATTCCTCAACACATTTGCGAAGTTTCGACTTCATCAGAAAATTCCCGGACAAAATCCGGCGGAATAATAATAATAATACCGATTATAAGAGGTTTGCAGCCTCTGGCTTGCAACCCTAATAAATAAATAAATAAATAAATAAATAAATGAAAAAGAGCAATGAAAGCAAATGCTAAGAACACAGGTCAATGCTACTTTGTTCGGAGTGTTAAGAACGATTGTAAGCTTTTTCAAGTAAGTTGAAAACCAGTACCGAGAAGCCCCAATTCGCAAGAAGTTCTAGCAAATCTCCAGAGTAAATTCGTCATAGTCCCAGCAGACAAAGCTCCAAATAATATAATATTCATATGTAAATATTACTATTACCAGGTGCTGGTTGAAGAATTTAGTGTAAACATATCGTCATCAAATAGCCACCAAAATATTCAATTACTCTAATGCTGTCCAGGAATTTGACTGGAACTTATACACGTCGGGGTGCTATAGTTGTGATTGTGAATCGCCGAACTTTATCTATACACCATGCGAGCATGTTGTGACTGGTGACCTTGATGTGGTGAGTGATAAGGACCTAAGATTACTCCTGATGAAGGGACCTAAATATAGAGAGCCGAGAAAAATAAATCTGAAGGCCGACCAGAAGATAGTCCTGTCTGCTTTGGAACAGTACGTTATTGATTGGTCTAAGCGAGAAAGAGTTGAACCTACAGTACTCGCTGATTGGCTTGACCTCACCAAGAGCAAGGTCGTTGAAACAGTCCGCCATATTGACAGAAGTACCCTTCCCCAAGCAAAACAAGTACTGAGAAGCCCCAATTCGCAAGAAGTTCTAGCAAATCTCCAGAGTAAATTCGTCATAGTCCCAGCAGACAAAGCTCCAAATAATATAATATTCATATGTAAATATTACTATTACCAGATGCTGGTTGAAGAATTGAGTGTAAACATATCGTCATCAAATACGTCTACTTACTCTCAAACTGCATTTACTCTGGAAGATTTATTTAACAATCACAAAACGTTTCTCAAGGAAAGAGGTATTTGTATTCCAACCAAACATAATGATATACCAAAAGTATACTGGACCCCAAAATGCATAAATCACCATACAAAGCTAGATTCATAGCTGGTTCTAGAAGCTGCACCACCAAGCTTCTTTCAACCCTGTTGACGAGGGCCCTTCAGGGGGTAAAAACATTTTTGGAAAGGTATTGCGCCACTATTTCTAAAAACTCTAGCATTGAATGTATGTGGATATTGAAAAACTCAAAATGTCTTACGGAAGAACTTGATGCTAAAGGTCACATACCGTAAAGACATGTATCCCCATGGGATTTCTCGACTCTCTATACCACACTCCCTCATCAGGACCTTATTGACCGTCTAAGTTCATTAACAGTATCTGTCTTCAAGAAAACTGATCGTAGATATATTAATGTCGGATGCCATAAAGCATTCTTGAGCTCTACTACATACAGGAGATATCATTCATGGGATGTTTCTTTGTTAATAGAATTGCTTGAATTTCTCATTAATAATATCTATGTGAAATTTTGCAACACAATATATCAGCAGCATATAGGTATTCCAATGGGTACTAATTGTGCGCCCCTGTTGGCTGACCTACATCTGTTCTCTTATGAATATGACTATATGCAGACGCTTTCAAAAACCGATCCATTCAAAGCCCGTTACTTCTCATTCACCAAACGCAATATAGACGATCTTCTCGCTGTGGATAATCGCTATATAAATGACGCAGTGAAGGATATATATCCACCTTTCACTGGAATTGAAGGAAACTACAGATAACCCTACAGGCACATCATATTCAGACCTATATCTCTATAAAAATGAAGCGGGCCTTCTGTCTCGTCGACTGTATGACAAAAGAGATGATTACAATTTCGACGCGGATATTCTCTAATGGACGACGGCTGGATTATGAATGACGGACTAGACGCTTGTAATCGTAAATTATCCCTTTCTGGGCAGTAATATTCCAGTGGGACCTGCATATGGCGTATACATATCACGCCTAGTAGCATTTGCTAGATCCTGTGTTAAATGTGACGATTTTAATCAACGTCACAAAACGTTGTTGCAGAAACTTATAAAGCAGCCTACACCACCAAGCGCCTCCACTCTAAGTTTCTCAAATTTGGCGATATATATCGCATGCTGATAGCAAAATACGAGCGTAGCGTGCAAGATCTATGGCGTTACGTGTCTAATTCCGCTTAACCCGGGGCTAGGGGCCGTATGAACCCATGTACTTCAAGATCCTCATGGTACTCATATGAACAGGCACAATCAAAGCGTGACTGAGATATATCATTCTTTAGATGACTTTACAACGAATATTATGGATTAAGAATACTGATCACCGATACGGATTTGATATTTTTGGAACATCATGATGTCTTGCCGGCATCATTGAAAACTGTTGACCGCTTCTCTCGTGCAGGAAACAAGCCTATGTTTATGTATACCATGATTGTCTTTTTGAATTTGGTGCTAATACTGTTATATGGAATATGGAATAGGTCTTTGGATTATGGACGCGGATATTCTCTAATGGACGACGGCAGAATTATGAATGACGGACCAGACGCTTGTAATTGAAGGGAACGATCCGAAAGAAGTTATCATATCGTGCACGCGCTGCAGTTGTTGGCACATTTGTCTAATTCTGGCATTGCAAAATTAAATATACCTGCGCACGTCGCAAATGGGTCTGTTCTCAGCGGTGCTTACCGCACAAATGGTTTATCATCATTACAGGGTGTAAAACCATAAACTATTTGTAATAACACGCGTCAGATCCGGAATTAGACACAAGGTACGAAACGTAGCGCTGGAAAAAAATCTCTTCAAAAAACTTCAAAACTGCAAACGAGAAATCTATCTTTACATCTTTGGCTTTTCGGGCTCACGAACCAAAAAGACTGAGGTGGTTTTCTCGTTCGGAATTTGTTGAGGACTTTACAAATGGTTCTTGATATTACACCGACCGATAGTCGAAGGGACATCGTGCTATTGCATTGAAATTCCGTCAGTTTTTATGTCCGTCTGGAACGCTTGACCATGGCCAGACGATATATTCAGTTACCGGTACGCGTGCGTTGCTCTTGCGAACCCAAACAAGCCTGTTGATTTTGAGGTCGCGAGTTCGAAGTTCACAATCACAGGACCCCATTACGGCATCCATAGATTTGGTCCGTGCTATTTTTCTTGCTTCTTGCTTCGTCGATATTTATGTTAAGAAGTTAAGAAGTATGTTGCTCATGTGTTTTTGATTTTGAGGTGATATGTCACAGTTGAAGATCACAATACTCCAAAGCTGAATCTACTCTTTTCCGGACTGTATCTTGAGTATCTTCACCGATATTCATGACACTTATGATGATGCTACCCATAGTTTTATCGACTAGACGATCGAAAGTGAAGGTCATGTCTATATGTCTATACAATATCTTTGGTTGCATCGAACTCGAAGTCCCTCCCCTAAAGCGATATTTTATCTTACACCTGTTTTAAGATGCACATTTACCTTGCGCATTTAAATACGGCACTCGGTACGCATATCAAGCAGGAAGCCGAGAAGATGCCCCCCGAGAGTGCAGTTAAACATAAGTAGTGGGAATGAAGATTAGTGAGTCAGACTAGGACTAACACAATTGGTTCCGACGCCAAGGCTAACCTGTGGCAGCTAGGGGGCTTGTACAATGGGACCAGAAGATAAATTGAATAAGTTGATTGTTCAACTGGGCCAAACTCTATAGATAGTGGCAATCACAGAAACTGATTAAATAGCTGGGTATTGTACAAGTCCCTATTCTGTACCAACAGGTACACGAGTCAATAAATGGATGCATGGGTTTTGCGATGTCTTCCAGAGAGTTGGTAAGCTCACGAAACACCAGTTCAAAATTTATGTCGATACCATCGGAGAGCCTGTGGCCCAGTCTCCACGTTGCATAACATTTCACTTGGAAAAAGGAATTCGAAGCGGAAAGCGCATCAGAGCAAGCTGGCATAGCAGTAACGCAACTTGGCTGGGTGGTGCTTAGTTGGTTCGTCGCGATATAGCTGAAATATTGTTGAAAGCGACGTTAAATCCTATTCACTCACTCCTTATTGAAAAGGTTACAGGCCACTACATGAATTTCCTTCATTGTTTGGCGCCACACGTGGACAAATAAAGTGTGCGATGTGTTGACATGCAACACGTCTTTCAACATGACTGAAACAAAGATACCATCAAGTCAAACTACATGCGGATATGCGATATCTTACGACGTTCTCCACTCACAAAGGATTTTGGACATACAACATACTTTCATTTGGCTTATCGTTCACGTCAGAAGCATTGATTCAATAAATTCTGAGTGGCCTACGATTTAGAACACCTGGATATAGAACGACGTAACCAGCCCATGACAAGTCTACACGTTTGGTGTCTCAACGACTGTGACATCCGCCTCGCCCTGAAGAATTGTGTTTTCACCAAGCATAGCTTTGCGTTATATGAGCTCACTTTCTCCAAAGACAAAAAGTTAAAGCGATGTAGCATGTTCCCATTCCAGCAACCCTGCCGCAGTTAAGATGTTCATTGGAATGACAAACTGCGTGTTGCCTTTCGTCGTCGAGTTGAGCATCTACCTGAGCTGACGTGACAGGATACGAAGTGGTCATAGACAGACGGAAATAAGACTTTCCAGAAACTTAAAGATTATTAAGCTTCATTTCAATTCGAGATACAGATTTAGCCCATTATGCCAATCTTCAAGCTGTTCGAATGGGAATGCATACAGACGAATCCAGCATAAATAAAGATGAACTCTCGGCTTAATCTGTCTTGTCTACTTTGATCCAGTACTTAACTTAATCGATGTAGACGCTAGATTAGTTGGAGTCGGCGCAGACAGACCATGCCGGTAGTAGTATAGACAGCACACCATACCTAATGAATGTGAGGGGGTGGGGAGGAGATGGTGGTGGTGGTGGTGACCTTGGACCTTGGGATAATGGGTTGACCTTTGACATGGAGTGTATATCTATTGCATAAAACTGTTTTACGTACCGATACTATACTCAAGTGAACGGAATTGACGTCATCATCAGTATTAATTAAAAAGGGCTAAGATTCCGATTGGGTTTGGCTTGTGATCAAGGTCACTTCTTGATGACCTTTCACCTTTCTGGTTTTAGTGATTGTGCAACATCCCCCGGCATATCCACCTCCCCCCCACATATCCCCCTCAAATCTTCAGGTATTCAACGGATATATTTTATATAATTTTGCTTCCTACAAAAGTTTCCAAAAAATACCAAAAAAACAGCCGATGTCATTATACCATTACAATAAGTCTATACCTAGCATAGTGCAATTATAAACTTTTGATATTTTCGGAAATAATATTTTAAGGTGATATATGATATGACTATATATGATATTGAATGTATGAAGAATCATTATCAGTTCTTGAGTTGAATGTACCGGAATTAATTTCAGTACTTCTAATTAGATTGGGTATATTTTATACAATCTGAACTTTGTTGATCCCTCATTTTTTATCGGATTTTCCGATTGGGTTACTTGCCGACGGGCGGTGGTTCTCTCCGGGTACTCCAGCTTCCTCCACCAACCAAACTGACTCACTATATGAGTGAAAGAAACTTGACATTGACATTAAGCCAAATTCCCACCTCCCTCATTGAGTAGATAAACCAGCTTAGTTAAGTATATGTTTAAAACAAGACATTCCATTTCAAATGTCTTGCTCTTCTTGGTTTGAAGTTGTATGACCAATAAACATCATAATCCTTAGAATAGAGTTCAGTTGAAAGCCGAGTGGTATCAATATGTTTTCCGAAATTCACAGTTGAGTGAATGTAGGCTTTGTAGCAAAGTTGACAGTGTTGAAGGTTATCAGTTTCCCCTGCTCCTTGAGATCCACTTGCGACCATCTCGACTGTAATGATAGGTTTATTTCTGTGGTTAAAATAAAGAAGAAGAAGAAGAAGAAGAAGAAGGAAATGACAAATACATAAGGCATCCCAGGGGTTGCATTATTATGAGAACTAAGGATTTTGGCTAAAACTATATTACTGGCATTGGTGCACTACAACTCTAAATACAGCTGTGTAATTTGATGAAGTCTATATCTGAATAAGCGATATGTGTCCATATACATTCCATGAATATCGTGTAACATGTTTGAAAAAAAAGTGCTCCAGTGTGTCTTCACCATTGCTGCAGGATAGTTTATATATGTGATGATGTCTATAGAATGCACATATTCTTGGAATGTCAAGTGTCATAATGTTGGCCTACATCTCAGTTAAATGGATATATGTAACCTAACCTGGATAGAACAAAATAGTCTGCATGTAATATAATATGCTAGTAACAAATTATATGTGTATTGCACAAAGAAAAAAAATATTAACCCCTTTCTATAATTTTGTTCAAGCCTCAAACCCCTCATTTTTGCTCGTCAATATATAGCTTGAACAGCTTGGGAAGTTTGGGAATACTCGTTGACTAGGTTCCACAAGAGTAATATTTCACTATCGGTATTAATTCACGATTCAGCTGGACCATGTATCATTTTCTCCAAATATGGAAGTACAAGATATGGAACTTTCAATGGCTTAGTGTGCGTGTCAGTATGAGTAAATTTGAACGATATGCATAAACTCATTTGAAAGCTTCATTTTATTTCATCGGTAATGTATCCCAAAATCTCAGCAAACGGTCAGGTCTAAATGTACATGCATATGTTACAGAGAGCTGAGAATGATGACGTGTAATCGCAATTGGCTGAACGACTCGCGCGCGTACCTTATGGTTAGCTCTTCTCTGTATTTAAGTTTAGTTCGAAACTGCAATATACACAAACTAGTGACGACGCTAGATAATATTTTAAAACGATTGGTGGCGGATTTGTGTAACACCATCAATAGAATAAAATCCACCATGAAGAGATAGATGGTCTCTTCGTCTTTGATGACATCTCCCAAAAAGGGTGTAATAGCATGTAATACTACGACTGTCAAGTACATAAAGATGTCGACCAAAACGAGAATAATTGACGTCACCACCCAAGGCGAATCGTGTAAACTGACCCTAGATGAGAGAACACTAGATCTATGAATGGCTTTTTAATGGCTAGCTTTAAAAATATAGACACCTAAGAAGAATGGTTCAACCTTTTCTCTTAGATAACTAAAAATTAACTTGTCTTCTAGAATAATAGTTTTGCGAAATAAAAACAGACTTTGTTAGAAAACAACTCTCTGTACCGTCCCTCCAAGGCAAATGTGACATTTATTGATAGTGGGCTATTAAAATAGATCGAGTGAATAAAGGATTTCTATGTAATCAGACACTGCAACTTCGCCGTTGTACAAGTTACTACTACACAAACGAAGGCAAGCGATGTTTCGCCACAACAATGCCTTTGTGATATACTGTTTAGAGAGTTGTGAAGCTCAAAGAATCGCAACTTTGTAATCTATTGTCCCGGATCATGGAAAGGTTAATTTGACGGTTTTTCTCCTGCTGAATTATCCGCTTGGAGTGTTACGATTGCTTTCGAGAAAGAAAAAGTTATACTGGTCTATATGCATCCGAGGACACGAGCAATACCTGTCCAAACTCTATCATTTTAAACCATAAGCAAACTACGCTAAACAAAATTTATCTAACCACTAAACAATCTAACCAATCGCCATCTTATCACATTCACACTGTTGCCATTCTGAGGATGTTTAGGCTTCGAAGAGAGCATTGTCGGAGAGTCTTTTATGATCATTATCTTGTTTTCCCATCATTTGCCTTTCCGGTATTATTAATTAATAAATGATTATTAATTTACGCAACACAAGGTACGCAACACTGCACCAAACAATTTTAAGTTCACAGAACTTGCTTGCATTTCATATAAGTATACTAAATCTATAGCCACCAAAATATTCAATTACTCCAATGCTGTCAAGGAGTTTGACTGGAACTTATACACGTCGGGGGGCTATAGTTGTGATTGTGAATCGTCGAACTTTATCTATGCACCATGCAAACATGTTGTGACTGGTGACCTTGATGTGGTGAGTGATAAGGACTTAAGATTATTCCTGATGAAGGGACCTAAATATAGAGAGCCGAGAAAAATAAATTTGAAGGCCGACCAAAAGATAGTCCTGTCTGCTTTGGAACAGTACGTTATTGATTGGTCTAAGCGAGAAAAAGTTGAACCTACAGTACTCGCTGATTGGCTGGACCTCACCAAGAGCAAGGTCGTTGAAACAATCCGCCATATTGACAGAAGTACCCTTCCCCAAGCAAAACAAGTACTGAGAAGCCCCAATTCGCAAGAAGTTGGGGCTCCATCTCCAGAGTAAATTCGTCTTAGTCCCAGCAGACAAAGCTCCAAATAATATAATATTCATATGTAAATATTGCTATTACCAGGTGCAGGTTGAAGAATTGAGTGTAAACATATCGTCATCAAATACGTCTACTTACTCTCAACACTGCATTTACTCTGGAAGATTTATTTACAATCACAAAACGTTTCTCAAGGAAAGAGGTATTTGTCTTCCAACCAAAGATAACGATATACCAAAAAGTATACTGGACTCCCAAAATGCATAAATCACCATACAAAGCTAGATTCATAGCTGGTTCTAGAAGCTGCACCGCCAAGCTTCTTTCAACCCTGTTGACGAGGTAAAAACATTTTGGGAAAGGTATTGCGCCACTATTTCTAAAAACTCTGGCGTTGAATGTATGTGGATATTGAAAAACTCAAAATGTCTTACGGAAGAACTTGATGCTAAAGGTCACATACCGTAAAGACATGTATCCCCATGGGATTTCTCGACTCTCTATACTACAATCCCTCACCAGGACCTCATTGACCGTCTAAGATTATTATTAGTATCTGTGTTCAAGAAAACTGATCGTAGATATATTACTGTAGGAAGCCATAAAGCATTCTTTAGCTCTACTACATACAGGAGGTATCATTCATGGGATGTTTCTTTGTTTATAGAGTTGCTTGAATTTCTCATTAAACATATCTATGTGAAATTTGGCAACACAATATATCAACAGCATATAGGTATTCCAATGGGTGCTAATTATGCACCCCTGTTGGCTGACCTATATCTGTTCTCTTATGAATATGACTATATGCAGGCGCTTTCAAAAACCGATCCATTCAAAGCTCGTTCCTTCTCATTCACCAAACGCTATATAGACGATCTTCTCGTTGTGGATAATCGCTGTATAAATGACGCAGTGAAGGATATATATCCACCTTCAATGGATTTGAAGGAAACTACAGATAGCCATACAGGCACATCATATTTAGACTTATATCTCTATAAAAATGAAGCGGGCCTTCTCTCTCGTCGACTGTATGACAAAAGAGATGATTACAATTTCGACATCGTAAACTATCCCCTTCTGGACGGTAATATTCCAGTGGGACCTGCATATGGCGTATACATATCACGCCTAGTAGCATTTGCTAGATCCTGTGTTAAATGTGACGATTTTAATCAACGTCACAAAACATTGTTGCAGAAACTTATAGAACGGGGCTACATCACCAAGCGCCTCCACTCAAAGTTTCTCAGATTTGGCGATACATATCGCATGCTGATAGCAAAATACGAGCGTAGCGTGCAAGATCTATGGCGTTACGTTTCGTAACTTGTGTCTAATTCCGCTTAACCCGGGGCTAGGGGCCGTATGAACCCATGTACTTCAAGATCCTAATGGTACTCATATGAACAGTCACAATCAAAGTGTGACTGAGATGCATCATTCTTTAGATGACGACTTTACAACGAATATTATGGATTAAGAATACTGATCAGCGATACGGATTTGATATTTTTGGAACATCATGATGTCTTGCCGGCATCATTGAAAAATGTTAACCGTTTCTCTCTTGCAGGAAACAAGCCTATGTTTATGTATACTATAACTGTCTTTTTGAATTTGGTCCTAATATCCCTGTGGTATGGGTTTCGGCGCGCTTAAGCCTTCTTCGTGACCTAGACCCATAAATAAAGATGGACTGATGAAACCAAACGGCTTTTTAGATATAGAATAGCCCCACCAACCAGACGAAATTATTATAACTTTTCGGCACGCACGCATTTAATCAGGATTTCAGATTAAGTACATCAGGTTGAACATACCTGACAACAAACTCCGTCATGGGTTTCGGACCGGCAGCTTGGAAACGCCCCCTGGCGACCAGAAAGGTCATTACATTCGGTGAGTAGGGTGGGCCAGACGCGCCGAAATGTCAGGGTGCTCGTAAATATTAAGAACTTGGAAAAGTTCAAAGTGCAACACGAAATGTTGTAATTTATTATACCGGTAATTATTAAGCATTGTAAACTTTGATAAATAATTATACTTATTGCTTTTTTCAGCATTTTACTTTGATTTACATTTAAAACCTAACCTATTTAGTACAAATATATATTTTTTACACTATGACACTGCAGTTAATCTTAATTACATGCAATGAATAATTGCAGATTTTAAAAATCAAGTCATTATCACCTTAATTTCTGGAGGAAAGTTAGTAATTTTTTTCACAATATCTTAACATACAATATAAGACATTACCCTTCTAGTCTTCCATATAAAAAAAAATAGGCCACGAGGTGGAGCCCATGGTCGCGTGCCAGCATTTCCTTGGCAGACGACAGAAAAAATGAGGCTGTGGAGAGATTCCTACTACATCGTGAACAGAAACTATGGCCTATTATTCAAGTCTCTAAAAGTGGCATTAGCAAATAGAGCATTTATATATGCTGTGTAAAGGTTTCGGTAGATATTTACCGCGTCAAAACGAATTTTCAGCATTTTCTCTAACAACCCACAAGCAATCACCCATACTGTTATATGGAATATGGAATAGGTCTTTGGATTATGAATGCGGATATTCTTTAATGGACGACGGCTGAATTATGAATGACGGACCAGACGGTTGTAATTTTCCACACTACTGCACTGATCAAGTCGAAAAAATAGTCAGGACATAGACCTATAAGAACTGTGTACCCATTTCACAAAAAGACACTGATTGGTTTGAAGGAAACGTTTGAAAATCTTCTTGTCCCAAACGTCTGTTCGATGGTATAAATAATTATTGGTGATGAAATGCTGAAGACCACTCAAAATTGTCAGATTTTCAGATATCAGTCCTAAAATTTAGTTTTGATCGATCTTCGTCAAATTTTATGGGAAAATGCTGGATGATGTAGACATAATAAAAATGTTTCGTTTTCTGACAGGGTGAACTGTTCGCTGACCAGGTTGGATGGCATTTCAACGAATTGTTTTTCTTTCCCCAAACCTCTGACCTGATCAATGCATGGCAACAGACTTATACAGGCACTTCGGAATGACAATTTCACGTTTTACATTGATGAGTAATTCCCATGATTCCGTCAACTTGGAATGATATGACATTGCCAAATGTGTCCAGTTCTTTCCCTAAGATCCAAGATTGCGCTCATATTAATATTAACTATCACCAATTTAGCTTTGGATAAAGTTTTTGAGGTATACATTATGAGATATGTCGATTTTTGCACTTGGAACATTTTGCACTGGCGTCCATACTTGCAACTTGCTTGAAACCCGGTATTGTCGCTTGCTGCTATATTTATTATATAACCACTGGGAAACTGATGTTGCCAAATAACTTGCAACCGTTATACTATCGACAATATCCGGTACTGCTTGGACGTTTGGTTTAAACTCATTAATCTGATTTATGACAAAATTACACGAGGAGAACCTATAGTTGTCAATGTTATGGTTATATAGTCTTCATTTTCATCTTTCTGGTGGCTTAATACCTCCATGTTGACAAAAGTTGCAGTCATACGATCTGAATATGTTATAAATTATTTACTTTACGTAATATATGTACCGACATGGCCACTCAACGTTCCTAGAAATCCAGAGTGAAATATATCCATTTGCATTCCCATTTATCAACACTGTGGTTTTTCATTTGTATTGTGGTTTATTTTGCAATATTCTTTGAAATAGAACGTTGAAATATTACTGTACCCTGACAGGTATTTCAGACATCCCAAATGTCTTCCCGGTTCCATAGAGTTTCTATAAAAAGAGTATACTAACAAATGTAGGCCAGAATGCTAATCGGCTTGAACAGTAGGCTGATATTAAAAATCCAATAAATTTCTTTTTCATTTTCTCCATTAAGGCACTATTGTTGTAATATCCACATGATCTATTGATGGAATCTACCCTTAACGCACTTGGTAAAGATGTTTTGTTGGTGTCACGCTCAGCAAGCTTCACAATGTCAGTTTTTTATTTACTTATGGCTGTTGGGCGAAATGTCATCATGTAACGACTTTCTTAATAACTATTTAGTCATGAATTCGCCGCAAAGTTTATTTGATATAGTGGCTGCGATATGTGATATGCGTGGTGTAAGATTAAACAGAATACATAGAAATGTCCCAGGCAACACCTACATTGGATCAGTCTAGATACAATCAGATAAACTAAACGAAGATATTTTTGACATAACTGAGTTGTATATCACCAGAATGGTGTAATTCATCCCCAAGCTACGATCCATGATACTATATATTAGCCTCAACAAGATCCTGCCATAGCCCATGCTATCTTACTATAAACTCGTCATTCATACTTACAACTGATAAGATTTAAATCTATATTTCAAAACGGTATCGGATATATACGCGATAAGAAACGGTACAAACAAGGTCGTGAATCTATGTTATACACTGGGCATTTCTGATAATGGTTCCTGGAATTAGATATTCAATTTGTTTGGTAATAATTTTGGTAATTCAAGACAGTCGAAAGAAAGAAATGTAATTTACAAAAAGCATACTACCGCTACGCCAGTATCAGAATGCATGTTGTTGCCAATATTGTATTCAGATAGATAGTTTAAGAATTGGCATTTCCCAATTAAACCTCGTATAAATAACAATCTTGATAAATTAATATTCTATCAACTCTACCCCATTGTAGAATGTTACAGTCCCCAATTAAAGTGAGCGTCCAACAATGACAATGCCGCTTCATCTTATTTGAAGACAGGCGTATGTTTCATTGGCTGTATGGGCTGATCACGGAAGCCATTGAAATACACATTCATTTATTGAATCGACACGCGGTGCTAACTGTTCCATTAAATTCCGGTAGGTTTGATAGTGCCAATGTGATCGTCTCCCCGTCTCGGATTACAGGTGGACCAAGACCAAGAGCAATATCTGCCACTGGGCCCCTTTTAGAACAGAAATGTTTTTATGAGATGGCGTTTGATAGATTTGTAAAATCAGGAAAGGCCAGAACAGGAGGGCTTCCCAGGGGAATCAGCTAGGTCTCGAATGCAGCCTGACACTTGTCATCCAAAAATTTCTTGTTGAGCTCTGCCAATGGCTCTGCAATAACAGAAAAAGACTATTCACGAATTTCCGGAAAACGTTTTCCAGGCACGTGAATCTTCGGTATTCCGTTACTTTCAAAATGAAGACATCGTCAATGTGTAAGAGGCAAATGTCATGATTCAAACCCTGGAGCATTGCTTCATTTACGTACTGGAAAGCTGACGGTGCATTGCAGAGCCCGAACGGCCGTCCGTGAATTCATATAATCCACCTTCGAAAATAAAGACATTTTTGTCAGCCCTTTACGAATCCAACTTAATTGATCAATAACCGGAGTACTAAAATAACATACGCAAAAGCTCGACATGGCGTCGAACGTGTCATGGATCCTATGATATTGTTACGAGTCTTTATACGTCAGAGAACTGCCGGCCTATTTAACCAGGATGTTGAATTGTCGAACTCCGGCACAACTCCCAATCAGCATTGACAGAAACATTCCTATGTTTAATTAATACTTTCTGAAGTTGCTGTTTCTATTTTGGTTTCAAATTAGCATTACTAAGGTTAAAGACAAGAGGGTCATCAAAAATGAGGACATGACATTTAGGTTGTCTGCCCTTGTTTCGTCTGCATTTCTTGCCTCTAATCTAGAAATAACTGCAAAGGGTCGAGTTGAGAAAACGCTCAGGTTCATGAGATCTTTTATAATCAGAGTGTTTTCCGTAGGGCATAATCCCATTTTGAACTGTAACGATCCAACGGAATCTGATTTGGAATATAATGCCACATTTGGTTCAAATAAAGCTGTGATAGCAGCGAGCAAATCTTGAAGAAGACTGACCACGGAAATTGTTAGGAGTGGATACATCAAGTTCGGTTTGGAGTTAAGCATAATCTATGCTTTCGCCTGGTAGACTGAACCCCTGGCTTGAAAAGTTCCCTCGTCAAAATTGAAATTGACTGCCGTGACAGGTCAGAAAATCGTTGCCCAGAATTACCTCATAAATTAACATTAACTTTCTGCAATAATTCATAACTTTCCTAGTTCTATCGGTAGCATGATTGTTCCAAGAATTCGTATTTTAATCTGCTAGCCAATACAATAAACACCTCATCTACGGATGATAGCGTCTGTCTACTTAATGTCGGATTTCTGACTATCCCATGAATTCTTGATAATTACAAGCGTCTAGTCCGTCATTCATAATTCAGCCGTCGTCCATTAGAGAATATCCGCGTCCATAATCCAAAGACCTATTCCATATTCCATATAACAGTATTAGCACCAAATTCAAAAAGACAATCATAGTATACATAAACATAGGCTTGTTTCCTGCAAGAGAGAAGCGGTCAACAGTTTTCAATGATGCCGGGAAGACATCATGATGTTCCAAAATATCAAATCCGTATCGCTGATCAGTATTCTTAATCCATAATATTCGTTGTAAAGTCGTCATCTAAAGAATGATGTATCTCAGTCACGCTTTGATTGTGACCGTTCATATGAGTACCATGAGGATCTTGAAGTACATGGGTTCATACGGCCCCTAGCCCCGGGGTTAAGCGGAATTAGACACAAGTTACGAAACGTAGCGCCATAGATCTTGCACGCTACGTTCGTATTTTGCTATCAGCATGCGATATGTATCGCCAAATTTGAGAAACTTTGAGTGGAGGCGTTTGGTGGAATAGTCCTGTTTTATAAGTTTCTGCAACAATGTTTTGTGACGTTGATTAAAATCGTCACATTTAACACAGGATCTAGCAAATGATACTAAGCGAGATATGTATACGCCATATGCAGGTCCCATTGGAATATTACTGTCCAGAAAGGGATAGTTTACGATGTCGAAATTGTAATCATCTCTTTTGTCATAAAGTCGACGAGAGAGAATGGCCGCTTCATTTTTATAGAGATATAGATCTAAATATGATGTGCTAACCCCAGCGCCTGTAGCTATGATGATAGGAAGGATCGATCCTTGAAGTCTATCTTGAATAGAACTTACCATGGAAGCTAATATATCTTAGGATAAACAGAATCTGAGTCAAACATGAACAGTCCAAATGCGACGGTACACGGTTATCTGGCACTATGAAAGTATGCTCGTTACTTTGCGAGACCCGGTATTTATTTGGGACGTTCTTGTGATAGCCCGACTGGAGTTCTTCTCCAGCAAGAAATGGCATGTATTTATTAGGGACGTTCTGATGATAGCCCGATTGGAGTACTTTCCTGCAAGAATTGACGTGATGAATAAAATAATACTGATCAATACTTGTAGTTCGACATACAATATTTGGCCGCCCTCCATCAAATAAGACCTAATTCCTAGTACCACCAAATAAAAACAACATAACAATCATAGTATGTTTTAGGCTTGTTTCCTGCAAAAAGCAAGCGGTCAACAGTTTTCAATGATGCCGGCAAGATATGATGTTCCAAATATCTAATCCTTATCGCTGATCAGCATTCTCACATCGATATGATTTTCGTTAAAGGGTCGTTATTCAGAGAATGATGTATCTCAGTCACGCTTTGATTGTTACTGTTCATATGAACCGCATAAACATCTTGAAGTACGAAACGTAGCGACAAAGATCTTTCACGCTACGCTGAGACGTGTGGTCCCGGCCTTGTGACGTTTTCGTTTTTCGCTGACAAGCTCACCGAACGTGCCTTCACGGCAAGCTGTCACACGTTTAAATTATTGATTCACTGTACGTTTTCATTTTATCGGCCATGTTTTGTCCATCCCTCCGATAGGAATTCGACCATACCTTTGAAATAAATTTCACTTGTGCTTTGATTGCCACCCCGTTGTGCATTTCCATTAGCTTGACGACGGCGACATTGTACCGGCGAATGGCCTGTTCGCTTGCAATAATTGCCATATTCTTACTGATTTGGTGTTCTACTCTCTATAGAAGCTGCTGAGATGGCCAAGTTTAAGGCAAGACCTACAAATGATCAAAATGAGGCAAAACTGGAAGAACTTTGATTACATTCACCTGAATTTTGCTGCAAATTATGACAGTATGTGTCTGAGACGATAATGCTGCAGCTGAGACTGCGTTTGTATGTGCAGTTTCAGCGAGTCTAGATTTTGGTAGAGCTTTTACAATGTGTTTAGGCTGCCAGAATATGGCATGGAATTTTCAAGAATAGATTAAGCCCTTGAATGAACAAGGAATAAGGTTCTTGTTCATTCTTCTGAACGTTTCCAAACAGTTCTAACTTTCAAGTAATAAACGCCTCTAGGGCTCGTTTGGGCGCGAATCTTTTTTTTGCTGGATATGCATTGGTTGAGAATCTAGTATTTGGTTTGACGCCCTCCTGATGCTGAGAATAAAAAATTTCCACCGCTGTTACCAAGTATATCTGAAAAAGCTTGCATTTTCTGACCAGCCATAAATTTTCACGAATAAACGTGATATAAACTTTTTGACGTCTTCTTCCAGATTTTCGTTGAATGCTTAGCGTGTGAAATCCATTTGGATCCCTGTGGAGCAGGGTTATTATTCGGTGCTGTCGGATTCTAGGCTTTGATCAGCTAACGTTTCAGAAAGGGCAGAAAAGCCTTCCGTGAATGCACATGTATATACAGGTTTGCCCTTATGGACTATCCCATTCGGCTTCGGCATTGTCTGTGTGTTCCGTATAAAGCTGTGGTTTCGATACCATTACCACCCGTTACACTACCGGGAGGAGCAAAACCAGCTGATCGAGTTCTCTCAGGGTGGGGGACTTTGCCTGACTGGGTTATTTCCACATTGATGATCTGAAATTGTTGTGACTATTTCACTTCGTAATTAGGTCCTGAATAAATTGAGGAAATACTGAACCAAAAGCAACTTACTTGATGTCAATTTCAACCATGCTCTGCTACCAATGCAAACAAAGACTTACTTGGGATTATTAATGATGTTGAGCAGAGTACATCACAAGAGGAATTCTAGCGGGAATTTCTAGCTAGCGGGAATTTCCCTTTAGCTCAGTCGGTAGAGCGCTGGTGTGGCAAGTAAGAGGACCCTGGATCGAATCCCGGTAACGCCTAAAAATCCCCGTCCGTTACATTGGTGCCGTGACCACTGGTTCATGGAGCGTGGGGCTCTGGACCAGAGAAATTGGGTTATCTCGGAGGGGGAGAGGATTTAGGCGGGGAGGAGTGTAACGGGGGGCACTTGTATCAGTGCTTATACTAGCTTACGGCTAGTGGGAATTTCCCCTTAGCTCAGTCGGTAGACCGCTGGTGTGGCAAGTAAGAGGACCCCGGATCGAATCCCGGTAGCGCCAAAAATTCCGAAGACAAACCTGTTTCCTTCAGTGTAATATAGATTAATCAGACCGTGCGATTAGACGAAGATTTCATCAGAGAAGATTATCATATTCCAACAAATGATTTTGTTGTTCTTTCGGTGTAATATAGATTAATCTGATCGTGCGACTAGACAAATATTTCGTCTGACAAGATGATCACATTCCAAAAAAATAATTTATTTACATATACTTATAACTATCCAACAATAAGGACTTACCTGAGTTTTATTTACATGTAAAGCTTTGGTTTCTATCTTCCAGGCATGGACATAGTCTCGTCACTGCATGGCAGTCTTCTCTCATTCTCAACCGAAAGCTTAACTAGACATGTTCTTTACAATGGATTTCTTTACACCTTCTTTACAGGTTATTCGGTGCGTGCAATACATGAGATGCCTAATCTATAATCTGCTGAACGCGACGTTAAACGTTAATTCTCTCTCTCTCTTCTATAATCTACACGTTACCAACACTTTACAACTAAGTGTGACAGGTGTGATCTGTCTTTTCATCATAAAGATGTTTGAAATCAGATGTTTATTATTTGAGATATAAATCAGGTATGGGCTATCCATCGTCGTTGAAGTCGGGGTTATACAAAGGCAACTCGTTATTCGAGAAAAGCCTGTGGGTAATTACTCCGATCTATTATTTCCTCCTTCCTCAGTAAGAGATAATGGAATTAATCGATGATTCCGATTGGACTTCGGATGAATAATCTTATATAATTTTATAATAATAACACAGATGTAGTTGAACAGTCATATTCTTCTTATTTGGTCCAATCAATCTAACAAACATTCTCAGCATTATATTTATTCGCAGTCTTACTTATAATAATTTATTTGTATTCCAACCTTATATAGATGATATCACTTGGGGATTATATCTGAAGATAAACTGAATAACCCCCTACCCCAACCACCAGAAAAAGGTGGGATTACAACACATATAAGGGAAGTGGGAGAAGGTGCCGCCATACTGGCAGAGCCACATGACTTCACAGTATAGTCTTCCCGTTAACCTATTCTAAAGCACATACCAAGAATATAACGATTCGTGATATGTGTTGTATCTCAGGTACGCTTTTATTGTACCTGTTCATGTGGCAACTTGGATGATATGACCACACGGCCCCTAGCACCGGCATAAGCGGTATTAGATACAAATCTAGAGAGCTATGATGGAAATGCTCTGACAACTCGTGTATTGGTAATTGGTGAGCTGTGTGGCTGTGACAACTCGTACACTGGGGGGACCAATGGCGGCAAAGGACCAATCATATCCATGAAATACCGCTAATCTGTATGAACTACTATTTATTGCTCGGCATTAATAACATAGTTTTTTTTTGTCAAACTGTATAAAATTAACTTTGGAACGTATCCAAATATCAAGTCAGTCTCATTGAACTTAAACGTTAATGTCGCTCCGCTGGTCTGAGAACATGGCTATATAAGTTATGGAGGTCCAGTAATCAGAGAACCTCTTCAAGGTTCAACAAAGTAAGGTTGTTTCGATAAATAGTTTGTGCATTTCTTCGTAAGTCCCCTAAATCAAAGAAATGCTAGTTTTATTAGTCCGGACGACTAGGATGAATGTAACTCCGAATATGGAAGTCATTGTGATAAATTCTATATTTCGGCTGTGATTATACCATCGTCAGGAATACATATGAGGAATCAACTGAATCGTCGGGAATTCATATGTTTTCCTACCCATGACATAATCACAGCCGAAATATAGAATATTATAGTTACTTTTATCCTAGTCTATGTAAAACTAATCCGAGAAATTGGATTTTGGTCTGGATAACTTCGCGCGCATGCCTCAGGGAAATGGAGATTCGCGCGGAAATAGGCCCTGTCATAATATAGAGGGATGCCGCTGTCGATCGAAATGAGACTTACTGATTGACCAGTAATATAAATTTATCAAATTGACCAGTATTTTAAATTGATCAGTATTTTAAATTGGCAAGTAATTTATATTGGCAAGTATTTTAAATTAGACTTAACACAATTGAAACCAAAACTCAGATCTAATCGCCCTGACATATTTGGATGGGTGAAAAATGTCATACACCAGGCGACAATCAGCAGCACAATATAGTCTAGCGAATTCCTTGTTACATTCCTATAAGGGATAAGGAAATAGTTTGCAGAGGTCACCCGCGTCTTGTGCTCTTGTGTTCTTATGCTCAGGTACAAACATACAAACGAAATCTTGAGAGTTTATTTGGTAGAATTAAGCGTTGATACGAATACTCGATTTGACATAGTGTTTGGTGAACGTGAATCAAGTAAACATGATTAATGATCTATGAAGTCACCAAATGGGCAGTAAGATGTGAAACGGCTGGTTGAGAATCAAGAGTCGTGCATATATGTTCAATCTCCATAGCTCAGTTACCCGCTACACATTATACTAAGCAAGAATGTTATACATATGATATGAAACTGGCGTGAGTTGGAACTTGTTTATGCAAAACAAAATGTTATTTCTGGTTAGCGCTCGTGTCCAGAAATCGCGTCAACACGTTTTCCGCAAAATGTTCAGCAAAGTTATCTCCCTTGTCCATGGCAAAAATCATCCAACTAAAACGTGATGTTTAGTTTCAGGTTCCAGGCACGACATATACTGTGAATTAACGACGTCACTCTCCCAAATCAGGGCTCTTCCAGAAAGAGGAAAACAAAGAATTTCTACAAAAAATGGCGGACGACGGAGTTTAAATGGAGAATGTGCAAAATGCTTATTTTTGCATAATAAGTATTCTTCGAAGTAATTAATTGTGCATGAATACTTGTTGGCAGAGCAGATTTTGTATGTGTCATTTTCTACTTACTGTCCGGCGTTGTTTCTCCATCAACGGCAAGGCGTTGCCATTGTTAACATGTGTCAGTGTCAACAATGATGACAGCGCACCTAGCTGTCGAGGTGATCTGGCAGATATAATACCCGGTTTCCATGTGATAAGCCCTGAATCGGAAGCTTCTACCTAACCACTTCACATACTAAATACGAACAGAATCAGGACACAAGGAATGTGGGTTTTTTTAATCAGGATAAATTTAATAAAGTCAATTACAGAAAGTACCGCCATTGGATATGTAACTCTACGCATTTCGGTTGTTACCGTCATATACGAGGTAACACAGAGGAAGGTAAAAGAAATTACAATACATATAAGGGAAGTGGGAAGAGGTGCCGACATACTGACAGAGTCACATGACTTCACAGAACGAAAGGATGTCGCATCAAAGCTACTCTGAGTATCAGATCCTGGGACGGAATGTCTGGAAGATACTATCTCCATGCCCTGAAATTGTGAACTATTTAATCTGGACACCCGCGTTCACCCACCCACCAACGTTAACGCAAGCTTTGAACATCCCGCCTCCAAGTCGGATTAAATATAAACCTCTTCCATGAGACACATTTCGCTGCACGGATCTTGTTGACTGACAGCTTGCGAATTTCGAGTTGACAAAATTTGATTGGTCAAATGCATCCGCCTACCAGTTTAGCAACTGCCGTACGCAAACGTCACTCTCTTGTCAGTTTCAATCGTCTTCGGATGTCTGGATTGACACAACTCGAACTCTCAGGCCATAAACAGGAACAGTTTTAGTCTCAGGTATAAAGCTATCAACAGGTGCATGAACAATAATAGACTTTTCAGTTTGATTTTGCTGTTTCACAGGTGTTACGATTGGAACAAAGCTATTGCGTCTGTGATGAAGTCGACCTTGTGATACGTTAGTTATGGTTGATGGCGTTATTCTAGGATACATATAATCAACATTTTTGAACTATAAAATGTGAACCTGTTGCTTTTGTTGACGCGTTTTCATCGAATCACCATTACCTTTAATGATTCGGAAATGATAGCAAAATTAAAACTTCATGTATGCCCTTTATTTAAAAGGATTCTGTTTTAAATGACTACCCATGCGCTGACAGCATAAAGTGCACAATCACGCCATCTTTAGTGGTCCTGCGTGGCCGCGTGTGGGCGAGTGTTTTCGGCACGAGTGAACGAACGTCGAACAGGTTCTTGTAACCATTTCGCTTAAACGACAAGAACGATGCACTCGGAATGGAAATAACTGGAGAACCAAAAAGAAATTGCTGAATAAACAGTATTGATTGAATATGATAAATGGCTGTCTATTACACTGGTCAGTACAGGGACACTTTGTTCACCTTAGCACGAGACGTGGTCACAGGTCATCGGTCGCCCTCATCAAACAACATACAGATTGTGGCTTCCATTTCTCGTATGCATTGTCCGTTGCATGGCAGACTATTTCTCAAACAATGGGGTGATAAATAAAATATGTCTATTAGCAGCAGTTACTTTCCCCGAAACCGCAGAAAACCGAAGAATAATATTTCAAATACTGTAGCAAATGACGCTGGCCTCTTTTACCGCTTCAGGTAGGCCCGGCCACTTTCATGGAAAATGGATGATGTAAAAATTTCGCTCCCTCTGGTTTACGTAATTTTCCACTCCATCCCAAACTTAATTATTTGCTTAGTAATATAATCTAACTCAAACGATTTCCCTCAATATTCCGTTCTGCTTGCGTATCGTGTATGTGATTGTTCCGTAAATTTTTCAAATGCCTCGTCAAATTGAACGAATTAGACATTGATTTGAACAAACGTGATGTACGTAAATCATGTCTGGTGCCTCTACTGGTATGCCTGTTCTAAGAATGAAGGCGAATAAACCTTCGAAAATAAAGGAATTCTTTGGTCTTGTGTTATTGTTCCCGTCCCAGTTTTATTGTTCCGAGTATATTTTTTTCGGAACAAAGGATCCGTTGTGCCCAATGTATTGTTCCCAGTTTTTATTATTGCATTGTTCTCACAAAAGAAAAATCTATTGCCAACGATCCATTGTTCTCTAGTGCTCTTATAACATTATTCTCAAGAGAAGAGAAACTATGTCCTCTATCTATTATTTCCATTTTATTGTTATCATCATAAAAACAATATGTTCTTCTTATTTGGTTGTTCTAATAGAAAAAGAGAAATCTAGAACAACATTTCAAATTATTGGGTTTTTTAATCGGATGGCTTGTAAAATGAATCAGATCACAAATCACACGGCTTCAAAAAGTACAAAGATAAATACTTGCAGCAGTCTGACGGAGTGGCTACTTGGGCTACCGCTCTAAATGGCGTCCGTTTTATTAGATTGAGTCAGGCTGCCAGTGTCAGGCTCGCCTGTCAGTGTATCGACGTGGTTATTTTCCTATTTTGGAGTTCTGGGTGTGAATAGTCTCATGGGTTTCCGATAACTCCAACCAATCAACATGCCGGGACAGTAAACTGTTTCTGCAATACACTGTGTGAGTGATGTCTGGTTAGAATTTCACCTTTGATCTCAGACTGAAATGAAAGGGACACTCTGTCCCAAAGCAAATCCATTGGTCTTCGGATATTGACATCATGATGGTTGAAATACACGAGGGTACCTGTAAATAAAACAGGCACGGGTGAATTTTCTACGCGGATTTAGGATTTACCTGGACTTGTGCCAATGAGGATACATTACTTCAAGGAATTTTCATTAGAAGAGTTTCTCATTCCTAGAGATGCTATATCGGCCCGTGATGTTCTGGCCCAATTCAATGAAATTGATGTTCTGCTTGATTTGTTTTGCCTTTCAACTTTTCACCGAGTCAGAACACGTCGGTATACTTCCTGTAAATTATATCACATCAGTGTGTGACAGTCCAAGAATGAAATTACACAATCAGTTTTCACCTGTTCGTGTGCACATTTCGGTTCAGTTCATACCATCTCGGCTTGGCGCTTTGCTGAGTTTTCTGCTTTTATCATCGAACTCGTCACACTGTGAAAGCTCAAGTGTATAAACGTATTCTACGGAAGAGTGAACCCATGTACGTCTGGTATTAGAGAAAGGATGTCGGAAATTAAAAATAGGAAATTGGTTAACTGTACCGCTGTGCAAGTTGATTTTTGTTTAACCACAACTATTTATTTCCTTCAGTTGACATTAATTGGTTGAATAGACCGTCCGAATAAAGACTAGTCTTTGTTATAAAATTGGGATTGTATTCCGAGATTTATTATGTCTTCACGTGAAGAATATTGTCATAAATATCCTGAACATCAAACGACGAGCCGCTTATGACCGGTTGTAATATTACAGACAAATCTACAATAGACCTACTCTGGAGAAATTCGCTATTATTATATACTTGAAAGGTGTATATGGACTATATGATTGATTTATGGCTGTTAGATAACTTTGTTACGAGAGATGAACAGTTGGCGTCTACACATGCTCTTTCTCTTATCCTACTAATATATGGATGACATAACCAGATATCATAGATCCCTGCATAGCCCCCGAGAATAATACACTATGTGATGTTCATTCCTTGTTATGGTATATTTATACACGGTTCTAGCCACAGTCAGATTAGTACCTATTCAATCTGACCATAAATCATGCCAGCCAGCCCAAGATACGCCTCAACACGGGGTAATCAGAAGCCGTCAAAGTTCAAATCCGTCACAGAGCTCTCGTCCAATCAGAAGCCGTCTAATGTCCGGGAATCACCGATAATGTCCGGTCATCTCCGGCCCTCTCCGGGACAATAGATAGCCTTTATCTGCCCTTCCGAAGCATCAATGGCCTGTACAGGGTCCCCGACAATATCGCCATCTATTTGCCCATGTTAACTGGCAAGTGGGGAACACTCGGTTTCTTCATACAGTGGCAGGAGGTAAAGGGTCCTAGTGGAAATTGAACCCGGGTCGCTTTATCTAGAGGCAGACACGTTATCCATTAGGCCACAAGTCATATGATACAAACCAAGGTTGAAAATAGCATATATATGTCCACTATATGGCCCATACTGGCCCACTGGCCAATGTTGAACCTACTCCACACATGCTCATTGTAGTATGGGTTGTTTGGTTTTGTTATTTTACATCTCAACACCTAGAACACGATGGGCAGGGTCCCGAAGCGATTGGTTGATTTTTTTTTGAAAAAGTCACTGTGCACATGCGTAGTGGGCAAAGACTATGCAAATAGACGTTTCGGGGGCGACAGGGGCCACTATTGGCCCGATTGAGTCGAGTGAAGTATCAATGTGAAGCATACGTGAGGGAGCATCCAGCGGGATGGCTAAAACGTGAAACTGACGTCATTCTGCGCATGCGCAGACAGGGAATTGTGGGAAAATGGTACGGAAATACACGTTTTGGGTCCAGGCGGGCCACTAGTGGTCCGATTGCATCAAGTGAGGTATTATTGTAAAGCATACGCGAGGGAGCATCCAGCGAGATGGCTGAAACGTGAAGCTGACGTAATTCTGCGCATGCGCAGTTGAGAAAGGGTATGGAAATAGATGTTTTGGGGCCGAGAGGGGCTACTATTGGACCGATTGGGTCGAGTGAGGTATCAATGAGAAACACTCGTGAGAGAGCATCCGACGGTATGGCTGAAACGTGGAACTGACGTCATTCTGCGCATGCGCAGTAGACAAAGTGTATGGACATCGACCTTTTGGGGTCTAGGCGGGCCACTATTGGTCCGATTGGGTCGAGTGAGGTATCATTGTAAAGCATACGTGAGAGAGCATCCGACGGAATGGATGTGACGTAAAACTGACGTCATTCTGCGCATGCGCAGTAGACAAAGTATATGGATATAGACGTTTTGCGTTCTAGGCGGGCCACTGGTGGTCCGATGGAGTCGAGTGAGGTATTATTGTAAAGCATAGGTGAGGGAGCATCCGCCTGGACTAGTGTGTTGCGTGTTTTCAACATTCTGCGCATGCGCAGACAGGGAATTGTGGGAAAATGGTATGGGAATAGACGTTTTGGGGTCTAGGCGGGCCACTAATGGTCCGATTGCATCAAGTGAGGTATCATTGTAAAGCATACTCGAGGGAGCATCCATCGGGATGACTAAAACGTGAAACTGACGTCATTCTGCGCATGCGCAGTAGAGAAAGGGTATGGACATAGACGTTTTGGGGCTGAGAGGGGCCACTATTGCGCCGATTGGGTCGAGTGAGGTGTCAATGTGAAGCACTCGTGAGAGAGCATCCGATGGTATGGCTGAAAAGTGGAAGTGACGGCATTCTGTGCATGCGCAGTAGACAAAGTGTATGGACATAAACGTTTTGGGGTCTAGGTGGGCCACTATTGGTCCGATTGGGTCGAGAGATTTAATTTGAAGGACGTACCTTGGTCATTGAAGATGGCTTCGCGCATGCTCATTCCTATATGTACAGACACCACCACACACAACACCACCACCACACGCCACCTCTTCCTCCTCCTCCTCCTCCTCCTCTGGGCGTTGACGGGCGTTAACGCCCGGAGGAGGAGGAGGGAGCTCCCGTGTGTCAGAGCTCTTGGATCGGAGCTCTTGGAGCTCAAAGCGTGTGGAGCTCAGAGCTTGGAAGTGACGTCATCGTTTTACATCCGGGTCTTCGTCTTAAATCGCACACAGACACATACCTGGTGCATCCTGTACCCTATAGCCCGTAGGGCATAGGGTACACCAGGGTGCGGGTGCACCAAGTATGTGTGTGTGTGCGCCTGCGTACGATGACGTCACTTCGGAGCAGCGCAGGGGCGCCACCTATCTTGTGACAACTTCCGGTTCCGGTCACGTGAGCGTAAACATGGAAAAACCCGGATTTAAGATGAAGACCCGGATGTAAAACGATGACGTCACTTCCAAGCTTTGAGCTCCACACGCTTTGTGCTCCAACATGGCCCTCCACAGTTTCGTAGTAATGGCCCCTCTCTAATTTAATAATACGATAGACTGCCCGTGTTCTGCTACATCATAATTCTTCTTGTCTTCTTAATAGCTTATATCTATAATACCATTCTATTCAGCATTATTAACGCTGCAAACTAGCACGTACAAATCGATGGCTGGCTTCGCCTACACGCTGATCTGGATCATGGAGTAAATTTTATCGTGCCTCAGTTATGCTCCTTGGGCGTGCCTAAAAATCTTGACTCATTTACGGGAAGAAAATGTGACAAAAAACTGGCAGGTTGACCCCCACTTTTGTTTGCCTTTTTAAATTGAGACCGGACCAGGTGAGTAAGAAGTTTAATTGAAATCGCTCTTACAGATTTTTCTAGAAATTGAGCTGAATTTGACAATTTTTCGACATTTTAAGGGGTTTTCTATGAAAAATGAAGCAAGTCTGGAAGGGAATGTTCGAGATTCATTTTTCTATGACATAGCAGTGCTATGTCTTAAAATGATAGTTTAATCATGCCCTTTCAGAAAATATATACATATAACCGATTTAGGATGAAAATTTTACGATAATTGGTGGCCGAAAAACGGACCCATAGTTTATTCCGTGCCGAATGGAAGAATCCCTGGAGTGCACCCTTTAAGGCATAATAGTGGACTCTATGCATTATCTGAATGTAGACTCCATTACGGAGCGGAGATGTGTCATTGCGCCAGATTGTTTAATTTTGACTTCCTATTTACATCTAAAGCGCTATTTTAGGAATCCGGTGGAAAGAATATCAGGAGTTCGATCAAAATAATCCACAGCGTGTCCATTAGTATACTATTGAAGTTATTGCACAATGTATTCTATACATCTATATATCTCCCCCTGGAATGAGATTTCGGTAGATATTATGGCAGAACCCGGTCATATCAGAATGATATAAATTTGTCAGAACTATTTTCTTTACAATAGAACTTATTTACACTCCAACATGGATGAAACGGATGTATAATATTGAGGATTTATGAATTATTTCTCAAATTTCCGAAACATTTCCCATGTTTCTAGGCGAAAATTTAGTGCAAATTTACCAATAATTTGACTTGGCTACATCTCTTATTTGCATTTTCTCCGCGTTTCTGGTATCATCGGAAGGCGGAAAAGCAATCGCCGCCTTCATATTGCCGAATGGATGCTCATTAATAAGAACAAATAGGTTAATTTTGAGTTTTGTCCTCGAAAATTCTGCTAGAATTGGCAAAAGTGATCAAAACAAAGATGGGGTAGGGGGAAAGTTATCGGTTGGATTTCCCACAATAATATGTACAACTGACAAGTGTTGTATACCGCCATACTCGCAAACACTCCCAGATTACGATAAATGTGAATAACTAATTTCGCAAAAAACACCCTGCCCCTTAAGGTGGTCCTCCACAGTTTCGTAGTAATGGCCCCTCTCTAATTTCATAATACGATAGACTGCCCGTGTTCTGCTACATCATAATTCTTCTTGTCTTCTTAATAGCTTATATCTATAATACCATTCTATTCAGCATTATTAACGCTGCAAACGAGCACGTACAAATCGATGGCTGGCTTCGCCTACACGCTGATCTGGATCATGGAGTAAATTTTATCGTGCCTCAGTTATGCCCCTTGGGCGTGCCAAAAAAATCTTGACTCATTTATGGGAAGAAAATCTGACAAAAAACTGGCAGGTTGACCCCCACTTTTGTTTGCCTTTTTAAGTTGAGACCGGACCAGGGAAGGTGAGTAAGAAGTTTAATTGAAATCGCTCTTACAGATTTTTCTAGAAATTGAACCGAATTTGACCATTTTCGACATTTTAAGGGGTTTTCTATGAAAAATGAAGCAAGTCTGGAAGGGAATGTTCGAGATTCATTTTTCTATGACATAGCAGTGCTATGTCTTAAAATGATAGTTTTATCATGCTCTTTCAGAAAATATATACATATAAGTGATTTGGGATGAAAATTCTACGATAATTGGTGGCCGAAAAACGGACCCATAGTTTATTCCATGCCGAATGGAAGAATCCCTGGAGTGCACCCCAAGAGCTCCGATCCCAGAGCTCTGACACACGGGAGCTCCCTCCTCCTCCTCCGAGCGTCAACGCCCGTCAAGGCCCGGAGGAGGAGGAGGAGGAAGAGGAGGAGGAGGAGGAAGTGGTGGTGTGTGATGGTGGTGTTGTGTGTGGTGGTGGTGGTGGTGTCTGTACATATAGGAATGAACATGCGCGAAGCCATCTTCAATGATCAAGCTACGTCCTTCAAATTGAATCTCTCGACCCAATCGGACCAATAGCGGCCCACCTAGACCCCAAAACGTCTATGTCCATACACTTTGTCTACTGCGCATGCGCAGAATGCCGTAACTTCCACGTTTCAGCCATACCGTCGGATGCTCTCTCACGAGTGCTTCACATTGACACCTCACTCGACCCAATCGGCCCAATAGTGGCCCCTCTAAGCCCCAAAACGTCTATGTCCATACCCTTTCTCTACTGCGCATGCGCAGAATGACGTCAGTTTCACGTTTTAGTCATCCCGTTGGATGCTCCCTCGCGTATGCTTTACAATGATACCTCACTTGATGCAATCGGACCACTAGTGGCCCGCCTGGACCCCAAAACGTGTATTTCCGTATCATTTTCCCACAATTTCCTGTCTGCGCATGCGCAGAATGACGTCAGTTTCACGTTTTAGCCATCCCGCTGGATGCTCCCTCACGTATGCTTCACATTGATACCTCACTCGACTGAATCGGACCAATAGTGGCCCTTGTCGCCCCCGAAACGTCTACTTGCATAGTCTTTGCCCACTACGCATGCGCACAGTGACTTTTTCAAAAAATTTCAACCAGTCGCTTCGGGACCCTGCCCATCGTGTTCTAGGTGTTGAGATGTGAAAAACAAAACCAAACAACCCATACTACAATGAGCATGTGTGGAGTAGGTTCAACATTGGCCAGTGGGCCAGTATGGGCCATATAGTAGACATATATATGCTATTTTCAACCTTGGTTTGTATCATAGGACTCGTGGCCTAATAGATAACGTGTCTGCCTCTAGATAAAGCGACCCGGGTTCAATTCCCACTAGGACCCTTTACCTCCTGCCACTGTATGAAGAAATCGAGGGTTCCCCACTTGCCATTTAACATGGGCAAATAGATGGCGATATTGTCGGGGATCCTGTACAGGCCATTGATGCTTCGGAAGGGCAGATAAAGGCTATCTATTGTCCCGGAGAGGGCCGGAGATGACCGGACATTATCGGAGATTCCCGGACATTAGACGGCTTCTGATTGGACGAGAGCTCTGTGACGGATTTGAACTTTGACGGCTTCTGATTGGACGAGAGCTCTGTGACGTCATCGATGACGTCATCTCATTTGCATAAATCATAAGGAATTTACGCTTTTACTACTACTAACCAGTCCATAATGTCGCAATATGACATGTTGTCACATCTCGGCCCATAATGTCGTATTGCGACATTCAGTTTCCAACCGCCGTCTACATTGAACATTTTGACCTTCATAATCTAAATTCTGAAAATTCAAGAATGCAGGGTCATATTTGCCATCAGTACAGGATATTTATTTCTTACTTGAGAATATCAGCAAAAATAGTTTAAAACAATAAAATATTCTCATTTCAATCGGAGGTCCAAGTGAACGGTACGGTAATGAAGAGTAATTTTATTTTAACTCGTCTCCATTCAAGGCTTGAGAGCAGATATTAGTATCACAAACGTCAGTTAGTAAAATATATTATATCACTCTATGTCACAGATTCTGTTTGTTATCATAGCTTTGTCATTTCGGACAGGGTATCGAGAGTGTTGTGATCAAGGTGGATTTATTCCAGGTAGTAAATCATCCTGAGAAAGATCAGGTCAAAGTTCAAGGTCGCGTTGAATACTCCAAGTCCTTTGGCTGCTCACAAGGATTTCACCACCAGAAGGGCGATAACTCCAGCCGACATCGTTAGTTTGCTGAAATATAGTATCATCAGAGATAATTAGATAACTAATGTTAAAGTTTATCCGACCAAAACAGATTGGTAGAAATATTGAGTAGCGTACAATATATTTGGCTCGAATGCATTCCCACCCCAAAAAAATTGAAGCGAAATCATGTCAAACTTGTCGACTGGTGACCGCTAGCCTTACACCGCTGAATCAGCACGGGTTCGAGCCCCGCTGGTGCATGTGGGAGAGTTTGCCATTTACTTGCCGACGGGCGGTGGTTGTTTCCGGGTACTCCGACTTCCTCCACCATTTAAAGTGGCTGTCACCATATGAGTGAAATAACCTTGAGTGCGACATATAACAAGCCTGCCCCCCCCCCCCCCCGTATTTCTGAGTTGAAATTCGATTTGGGCCCGAATAATTGATCAAATCGTCTCTATTTGTTCGTCTATGTGTTTGCCTGTGTTCAACCACAGTTTTGGTCGAACGGCAAAACATGAATCGTCATGAGATTATTGTGATCACTGAGGCTAACATGAAAGAAAGAGAAATCCAAATAGGCATCCTCCACCCATTGGGGCAGGGATATATTGTGTTTGTATGATGGATCCTAATATTGCAACAAGATAGCTATGAGATCCGGGAAAATGACATAAAGCCAAAACAGAATTAAAAGGGCAGTTAACGCCCGATTGGGGCCGGGAGGACGAAACATACAATTTATATGTCATAACCTCTGTAGGTATATATGTCGTCATTAAACGTCCACTGATTTGGTTCGAAGATCATGGAAATTTGTCAGGACAGCTGCGGGGAGATTGGACGAGAAATAGATAGGACACCCAACGCCCAGTTAGGGGTCGCGAACCTTTCAGTCTAACGACCGTCACAATAAAGGTTAGTCAGGATACATGCAGCTACGGGATTGGAGGAGAACGAACAAGATTACATATAAGACAGCAATTTTGAAAGTCAAAAATGGCATTTCACAACCATTGGGAGCCAGAGGAAATACCATCTAGTGGTGACGTAGCTAAGATTCATAGCGTCTCCCTTCCCTCACCGCTATGCCGACGACAAATACATTTCCCTGGTGGTAACTCGAACATCTCCATGGAGCACTTATTATTACCTTTGCGCCCTATTGGGCATTCATTAACTTGAGAAAATGGGCCGCCATGAATAAAAATACAGAAATGACAGACTAAATGGCCCGTCGTCGGTCATATATTAATTACAAACGTTAAAATTATCCCTATGGAGCCTCAAAATCACCTGAAATCGAGGGTCAAGAAGACGGGCATTTCCGTCATAATAGACCCCGTGTAAACAGGGGATGATGATCACAACATCGATTATGGTATTTTTATTCATGGCGGCATATTTTCTCAAGTTAATGAAGATCCAATAGGGCGCAAAGGTAATAATAAGTGCGCCACGGAGATGTTCGAGTTACCACCAGGGAAATGTATTTGTCGTCGGCATAGCGGTGAGGGAAGGGAGACGCTATGAATCTTAGCTAGTGGTGACGCTATGAAAAATTCGTGTCAACGTTTTGCCGACGTTCTACGAGATTCCACAATAAGCCAATGACGACAAATTCAGTTCTGTCAATTTGACATTGATTGACGTTAAGTTCACGGATATCAACAACTTTTGCGCCGGTCGGGTTTTTGACATTTTCTACCGCCTGATAAAAGACATCCTCGCTAAAACCAGGGGTATTTCTATCGTAGATATAGCCCCTGGTACGCTTGGGCAATGTATCGCGATCAACAACAACACAGCGGTAGGTGTCAGCCAATCAGCAAAAGCAACATCCTGCACATAATGACCAATCAGATCACTTAAGTACCGTGACCATGGCGACCGTGACAACAGATTCGAAAACACCATATTTCGTGCGATACCCAGTGGTAGATGAACATGCACATTTTCAACAACCATGAACATTAATAAATAGAAAGGAAACATAGTTTAAAACAAAATCTATTTGAAGAGAAAATAAACCCATTCATCTACCATCAAACATCCAACAGGCCAGGCAAATGTAGGAAACACTGAAACTTCAAAGGCGGTCCGCGATGTCATTGTATCCGACCTCACCTTCCCACTGAAGGACTTGAATTGGGTTGAAACGCACGGATTTCTATAAAATTTCACAGGTCTATCCATTAATATTTTATTGTTATGCGTGCTCGGATTAAATATTTTACATTCGGTATCAGCGAATAGTTTACCCAACGTATTTTACCATCAGCGCAGTTTTTCTAGGTCACGTAACTGAAGCGTGGGCGGAACGCGGTTTGCTATGCAAGCTGGTCAAGGGTTCGCCTTTGGCTCACAAATAGAAACCTTGCCGTGGTGAAGATGGATGAAAGAAGACTTTCTGGCGGGAATAAATCCTTTTAAGTTTACGTTTACCATGCACGATGTCTAGACACGACCCCTTACTTGAATACTGTTTCCCTTTTCTGTTTACTACATTGGCCCACGTGTTTCTGTGTCAGATTACAAGGGGCGTCATTTTAAACTAGTTTTGTCCACATTTTAACTCGATGCAAATTGCGCACATATTAGCATATAATCGAGCAAAACTCAACATCTATCCTATTTTCATTCTGTTTAGTTATTATTAAACCTGGAGAGATGCTCGTTTCAGAAATATTTCCAAGATATAGGCCTACCCACTCTCGGTTTTCATCGTACTTTCATAAAATAAAAATCCAAACATATGTCTTTCATCATATGTCTTTCTATCAATATCAATTCTGTATCTTCGGCTGTTCTTTTAATGTTTACAGTAAAATGTGTGACATGATTTTAGGGGAAGTCAGGAAACCGAGCGGGACATTTCACAATAGGATAACGGCCGTATGGATATCATCCATCTTAGCTTGCTAAGGGCATTTCACGTTCACTTAACACTACGAGCAGAAGTTTCTACGTATGATCGTGCCATGCGTTCGGATGATGGATATCATCTCGTTTAAAGCTGTTGACACACTGCACACATGTCAAAATATAATGGAGTAAAACACCAGCAAATATGGTCAGTATTCATGTGTTTTTTTTGTGTGTTTTTTTTCTAACTTAAACCGTGAATAACATTTGAAGATATTATGATAGGATCCCTACAGGAAAAGTAATGGATATTTTAGAAAATATAGGCTGCCGAAAATGTTTGATGTATACACGAGATTCAAATCTCGGCACTATTCAGCTTTTTCTAGTAAATAATACGGAATAAATCGGTAAGCTGGAATAGCATACATTTCTGCATCATATGGGTTACATAGAGATAAAAAGAAGTTGTCAAAGTGGCCTAAAATTCTAAATAGTGTGAAGGAAACGACCGTCATCGATTGTTTTAGAAAAAGCTAAAGAGTGAAAGTGCCCAGATGCGAGTCTCTCACATGGATCTATATCATTTCACCGTGAATTAAAAGGAAATGTTTTTCAAACAGTATATTTCTGAAACGGCCATTTCTTCGAATTAATAATAACTCAACAGAATGAAAAACGGATGACATTTGCAGAGGTTTAGTCGATTATATTGGGATATATCTGCAGTTTGCATTGAGTTAACATGTGCCAGAGGCCGGAGGCCACCTCACGTGACGTCACTAGCCAGTTCCCGAGCGAAACAGCAAGAGTTTGAACAAGCATCCAGAGGATGCTAAGTCCCCCGCCGAAATAGCAGCAATATTTTTTAGCATTGTTGGTCTCGGGGGATATACATGAGGGAGGCAACTGCTACTTCATAGGCGTTGAATGCAGGTCTTTCTGCCTTCCCAAGTTTTAAAATCAACTCAGAACGGTTGACTGAACGTTTTTTTGCTTCTGTAATATAGTTTCCATGCAATGAAGCATGGAAATTATGTAACCGAGAAGCGACCCCAAGTGACATCTCAAGGCATATTATCGGCAAACCAAATTTGACGAGAAGCTGAATGCATCCTCAAAGTATTGTCTGGAAACCAAATTTTAAATTTGCCACCAGGTGTCGCCACCTGTAGGTGCAAGTGGGCGAAATGCAATCCCAAGGATCATCTCATGACATGGTTTATCAGCATACGAAGTTTGGGAAGAATCTGAAAAGGGGTTATTGCCCGGAAACCAAATTTAGATTTGTAAGCACAAGTGTGCGAAACACAATCCCAAGTGACATCTTATGGCATATGAATACCAAATTTGAGAAGAATCTGATGAGCAGTTGTCAAATTATTGCCAGAAACAAATTTCAGATCTTTCCACCAGGTGTCGCCACCAGTATGTAGAAGCTGATGAAATACAATCCCAAGGGACATATCATGGCATGGTATCTGCATACCAAATTGGAGAAAAATCTGATGAGCGAAATCAAATTTAGATTTGACACGAGGTGGTGCTACCCGTAAGCACAAGTCGGCGAAACGCAATCCCAAGTGACATCAAATGTCATGATATATTCATACCAGATTTAAGAAGAATCTGACGAGCGGTTCTCAAGTTATTACCCGGAAACAAATCTGGTATTTCGCCACCAGGTGGCACCACCTGTAAGTAAAAGTGAGCGAAAGGCAAACTCACGCAATATCTTCTGGCATGATACATGCATGCTAAATTTGAGGAGATTCTGATGAGCAGTTCACAAGGAATGCATATGCCAAATATTGAAGAAACTAGATACAGTCGATCGAATACGATTGGAGGCATGCCTTTTGCATCTTTAGTAAAGGAAACATTCGTTATTTGTGAAGAAAGCAAAAACGTAAAACTTAGGAAAAACATCATTAACATGGCCCCATAAGATGCCTTGAGGGTAGCTACCCACATACCAAATTTAAAAGAATCCATTAAGGTTCAACAGTTACTGTCCGGAAATGCAATTTTACCTTGGCCCTCAGGAAACGCCATGTGTAGGCAGATAGGCATAAAAAATAATCCCAACCGAGATCTTGAGGCAAGATCCCATGACATTGGAAATAGAAAATGTTAACTTGGCCTACAGGTGGCGCCACCTATGAGCAGATCGACAAGAAAAACAATACCAAGTGAAACCTTCAGGTAAGGTATATGTATACCAAACTTGGAAAGAATTCATTCGAGTATTCAAAAGTTATTGTCTGGAAACATAATTTTAAATTTGCCCCCAGGTGGTACCACCTATATGTGGATCGGTATGAAAAACAATGCCAAACGAGAAATTGAGGCGAGGTACCTACACACCAAATTTGGAATGAATAGGTTTAGGTTTTCAAAAGTTATTGTCTGAAAACACTTAACTTAGCTTTCAGGTGGTTCCCCTATCAACATGAAAAACATTCTCAAGCCAGATCTTAGGCAAGGTACCACCACACCAAATTTGGAAAGAATCCTTAAGGTTTTCAAAAGTTATTGTCTGGAGAAGCATATTAACTTGGCCGGAGGTGGCGCCACCCAGAAGTGGATTGGCACGAAAAACAATTCCAAGCAAGATCTATAGACAAGGGACATATTTACCAAATACAAAAACATGGGTCTGTGCCTGATAAATTGAAACCTTTTGGGGTTGCAATTATCCCAATATTGCAGACAACACACAAATTTCAGCTTCTGCCAAAATGCGTATGCCGAATTTCGGAAGAATCCAACAAAGGGTTAGGAAGTAATCATTCGAACAGACATGCACGGACATCCACGGGCATGCACGGACATGCACGGACACATAGAAGCAAGAACCATTTTGACCCAGTGGCGCCACCTTCAGGCAGATGTTGCTGAAATGCGAGACCGACTGGCGTCTTGTCGCAAGGAATGTGTATGCCGAATTTCGGAAGAATCCAACAAAGGGTTAGGAAGTAATCATTCGAACAGACATGCACGGACATCCACGGACATGCACGGACACATAGAAGCAAGAACCATTTTAAAGTCCCCCGGCCGCGTTGCGGCGGGGGACAAAAAATATAGCGTTGATGTCAGACAGGATGTTCTGCAATCTGATTAAAACTCAGAATTAATAACCGCTCCTATATCTGACATGTCGCTAATTAAGATCTGGGACAGTTCCTATAACAAATCCGTCAGATGAACTCCAAATCAAATAATTAGCGGAGCGGTTATTAAGACTGAGATTTAATCAGATTGGATGTTCTGTAATATTATAACTGTGTTTGCTGATACTGTGCTTATCGGTAATCATTGACAGACGCTTAGAAGGGTTTCAGGGAAAGCTTCTAGAGAGGATGGGTAACATCTTCATTTTATTCAGCCAATTTCAACGTTTCCACTTCGAACCTGCCTTGATTTATCTGACCCCCTTCAGTGTTCAAAAGCCGAGGTGTAAGTTTCACCTACGAACGAGAGACGAACCAATCAGAACGTACACGCCGATTGTGAGTAGAATAACATCATCCTCTATAATTTAGCGGCGTCATTCCTCCCAATATAGTGTTTGTATTAGCCCACTATATAGGTCAGCCAATCAATAACGCTCTTCTACGACCCATTTCGAGGGAGGGAGGGAATTTGGCTTAATGTCACACTCAAATGTTTTCGAGGTCAGTGACGCCTTCGTGTCTATTTATAAGTTCTTTGAACATTCAAGGTGGTCAAATACATAGGGAAGTTCGAAGTGGGAACGTAGAAATTCGCTTGATCAAATGAAGATGAGGGGCTGGGAGGACATCCAACACCCACTGGTGCAGAGAAATTACAATCCATGTGCATACTTGTTTTATTAGTCTTTACATGTACATGTATGTACATCTATTTAAATATCCGTGGAGGGAACATGGCTTTGTCTGGACATATTTTCATTCCGACATTAAAATGTCTACAGAAGGATAATATATATTGAATATATTTCTATCTGAAGATATTTTATTAATGCAGCTTGCTGAAATTCAAAATCTTTCAAAATCCATATTTACATAATCTGTATTCTCTATAATAACAATGCATTCTATACAAATATTAACCTTTTGTCAGACTCGATGTAACGGTCTTATCTCTGTCCTCACCATTCCATATTACCGTCTTATTATTTATACAAATATGCACAGTACCCATTCAATTGCAATTTTTCACTATGCTTCACTAGCCATTTTTCTAGATAGAAAGAAAAACTCACTTCTAAAACAATCAGAAAATACCCTAAGAGAAAAACCAACCAACTGACAAACGCGCATTTCCCAACTTTAAACAAAGTGGTTCCATAAGAAACCTTTCCGGTCACACTTGGATTAACAATAATACAATTATATATCTTTTTGTTTGATGCTGACAACCAATTTGAAACAATTCATTTTTCATTTTGTCGAAAGGATTTAAAGAACTCTTCGAACAGTGTCCATATTTTGTACTTTATCTCATTCCCCGAAAGTTTGGCTGCACACTATTCAATGCAGTAGTACTTGTATATGATGTTCAGTAAAGCTAAATTGATGAAACTTTATAAATGATTCAGTAACCATGATCACCCGCAATCATCGTCCACCAATTAATGATATTAAATAGGACAGAGGAAATTCTAAGTTGTTGAACACTAATCCACCTCTCACATAGTTACATTCTCCATTGCAAAGGTTCACATTTGCTCTCTTCTCGGGTTGGCTCAAAAGCGACAAAGAAAATCATATTAAGGCAGTAGAGGATGTTGATTTCTGGAGGTGGATTTATTTTTCAAATTTCAGTATTTTTTCATCAGGTTAAGAGAAGATGACCCATGCACACAAAATGTAGGGTCCCCGTACTCGTTACAAAAATATGGCGGCTAAATGCATCTATACCACTTAAAAGCCATAACACTGAATACATAGGGAAATTTCATATTTCTCCTGCTGATGCTCAATAAATCAAACTTCCTGAGGTCAAATTTTCACCATTTTGCTACATAATACTAGACACAAGAAAAAGAAAGAAAAAACCCTTGAGAAAAAGAACCTCAAGCTTTCTTCATCAATGTATTCCGACTGAAGTTTCGAACGTAATGTTCTTCTGAAGGAATGCTGTTTACAAATGACAGACTTGTATATATACAAATACAGGGCACAACGGTCGCTAGACGACGCGCCTGGCTTAAAGAAGCAGTGACTTGATGACATGTTGACATTAATAGAAACAGCTGGTCACAATAAGACAGATTAAAAGGGATGATTCAAATAAGTACAGTACAATAATAAATAATAAACAATAATCAAAATCGAACATAATTGGTCTGTGAAGCAGAGGTGGGTATTTCCAGGATGTTACATGTTAAAAATTCTGACATGCTTCAACAGTTTGATAAATACGTACTACTATTCCATGAAATCTGCTAATTTCACAAAGATGATAAACAAACAAAACAACAAATATATTCAAGGTCTATGTGAACCGAGGTCTAAGTGAACCAATTCGGAACAATACTTTTCCATAAATGTCGTTGTTTTTTACATCCAATGAGGCTTGATTCTCATTTTGTACTATCTGAAAAGGTAAAACTCTAAATGAAGGGGTCAAATGTAGGGCGCATTGTCTGATGTGTCGTCTGCCATGGAGATTACAATGGTTTTCGTTTTTAATCTTTTGCCTGTGAACAGTTAATCTAGATCTTAAATCTGTGGTTTGACCGATATACTGTTTTCCACAGCCCTGACAAATCAGTGCGTATACATGATGTCTATGATGTCTTTGATTCTCCTCACAAGTATTCCTTTTTAGATAACCGTTTTTGGTGAATTAAACAGTTAAATTTCATGTATGAGTTCCCAAAGTATCTCATTCAGTTCTAGAGAAAAAGGTATCAAATATATAATATTTATTCAATTATATTTTGTAATTTTCCGTCCATTATTCTGATAGTGTACATGTAAACATTATTGTTTTATTCGCCTCCATGCCATGTATGTATATATGTTATTGTTATCTCTATACTCTGTAAATGAGTAAAGAGAATAAATTCAATTCAATTCAAACAACATATTTACTGTCACATTACATGTTGAATTTAACCTCAAACACAGAATTAGTGTTATTGAATTTAATGCTAGGTCCTTCTAGTATATGGATACATGGCCACATCTCGATCTGTTACATTTCACGACCCGTGCATGTAACTGGCTTTCCGAAAAGCGAGCTTTTGTAAGAATCATCTTAAGATTTAGAGCTTATCTATTGCTATTAATAAAAGATGAATTTTAACAACATCTTTAATTCTAGCACTGTTGCTTAGAATAGGTAACGTGTTTAGCACTATCGGGAAAATGTTATTATTATTCGGGTTGAGTGTAATGACGAAAGGTATAACATTTCCATTTGCGGCTTTAGTAGATGGCTGACTAAGTTCTCTTACGGACTGAGCAGATGCCTTCCTTTTGCCGTTATAAATGAGACCCTCTGGATAACCTCGAGATATTGAAGAGATTTTCAGCTCAGTTAGCCGTAGCGCCCGAATATTGGGATCTATCACGCTAGTGCAGATTCGGCGTGCCAAAGTGTAAGGAATATTTCCTCTGGTGTGTCTTGGATGGTTGGAGTGGAAGTGGAGATATAGTTGAGTGTCCGTTGGTTTTCTGTAGATGTCTGTGGTTATAGTTTCCTCAGATTTCAAAAGAAAATTTTCTAAGAATGGAATGCTCTGATCACTTGTTTCCATAGTAAAAGAAATCTGAGGATAAAGGGAATTTAGAATGTCATGCAACGGCTCAAGTGAACCATTTTCAAGGGTCAGAAAATGAAACAATCATCAGGAAATCTGCACCAGTTTTCTTTGAATATCTGTTATCAAGTCACTGCTTCTTTAAGCCAGGCGCGTCGTCTAGCGACCGTTGTGCCCTGTATTTGTATATATACAAGTCTGTCATTTGTAAACAGCATTCCTTGAGAAGAACATTACGTTCGAAACTGCAGTCGGAATATAATGATGTAGAAGGTAAATTAAACACATATAGTTCTTGTTGAATATAAAGTAAAAACAGAAAGACATCATGCTTTCTTAGAAATATTAGTGGTATAACAGGTAAACTAAGCCTTTCCGGTCCTATATCCTATTTTTAGCCCTGTACAAGTTTCTTTTTTCCCGACAGTGACCAAAAGTGAATTTTGGGGATTTCAAAGGCATAATTTTCAACCTCGGAAGCGCTTTGCCCTCTCCAACCGTTGCGCCTAAAAGGCCAACTTTTTGGTCACTACTATCACACTATCGAACCACCAGTAAAACAAATAAATGGTTCTCTTGTGTCTTTTGTTGATTTTTATCCCATTTTGAGATGTCCGGGTACTTTTGTTAGGAAATTCAACTTGTTTTGAAAAATTTGACAAATCACCATGTATCGTTTTCGGTGTATTAACTTAAGTTACAATGGACTTACCATTATCGATATACCTTAATTTACAATGGACTTATTGTTATCGGAGTACCTTAAGTTACAATGGACTTACCGTTATCGACGTACCTAAGTTACAATGGACTTATCATTATCGATGTACCTGAACTTACAATGGTCTTACCGTTATCGGTGTACCTGCAGTTACTTTGGACTTATCATTATCGGTGTACCTTAAGTTACAATGGAATTATCATTATCGGTGTACCTTAAGTTACAATGGACTTATCATTATCGGTGTACCTTAAGTTACAATGGAATTATCATTATCGGTGTACTTTAAGTTACAATGGACTGATCGTTATCGATGTACCTTAAGTTTGGAATCTTCCCAGCGGACGACATCGCACTCTCGGGCCAGTCGTATGGGCCTCTGTGGCGGCTCGAAGATTGGCCCATGTCCCAGTCAAATGGACAGCAGTTAGAGCAGATCGCCGGACAATGCCTGGGGCCAGGCTGTGACAGAGCATCACCTGCATGGTGAACATGAATATTGTTGGCCGATAGTTCATGTACGGTTCTGTTATATCACTCTATAGTTTCTTGTCCTGCAGATGGATCAGAATTCTAAAATTTTGTATTGCAATGAGCTGCAATCATCTGGTTCTAAGCAATCATCGAGTCGTATAACATCAAAGTGTTTCTAACATACGTCTAGCCGCTTTCGCCGTCAAAATCCGTATCATAAAAATCAGACAACTTTGGATTTTGTTTTCTACGGGTCAACTACTACTACTTTTTTCCTAATTTTTAAATGGTTTTCCAAGCGAATTTAATCCATTGATCATATGTGCCAAGATTCGAGATGAGCGGTTCTGCTGTTTCGGAAGAGAAGCTCTGTGAGTGTTTGACGGTGAAGACAAGATGGCCGCCGAAAGGATCGTTTATTCGGAAAATGTTTCTTAGTATTGCAACCTACAAATCGTAGGGTATCGTCTTATGTAAAAAAAAAGCGCCATCTACCGGCGTTTCAATGGCAACGGATGTAAATTTCTACTTTGGAGCCACCATTTTCGGCATCGCGGTATGCCATAATATACATACTTCCCCGTCGAGATCCATTGCCTGAAAATCCGACGATTTTGATTGGTCGATGGCTGCCATTTTGTTTTTAATGAACATTTTACATACCTCCATTCGTAGATCATGTGTTTCGCGTCGTTCGGCTGAGCGGGTCGGGAGAAGAAGATCTTTTAGAGGGTTTTGCGGTTAATCGAACATGGTCGTCAACCAATCAACTGCTTCTTCGGGAATCCATGTGTTTCAATAACTGATAGAATTTTCGTCTTCTGTGGTGACGCAATTTTGGTAGTCATAGGCAAATTTGAGCGAATATCGATAGAGAATAACGAAAGAACTTCTGACACAACGGAGAATTGACAGTATATTTCCGAAACAGCTGTGCTTGGAGAATATATTGCAATAAGCAAAAAAGCTGTATCACTGAATTTTCTAGATTTATAGCCCTTTGAAACTGCATTCAGTTTCTGACAAAATTTAAAATGGCGACCGAAAAAAGGTATCCGAGATGCAACTTTTCTTCTACATATTCTTCATCATCCTATCACATAAGCATGGTGTTCTGTTTGAGCAAAGTTTAATAATTCACTTTCTAAATGACATTAGTATATATAGCTTATATATAGTAACTGTCCTCATCGAAATACATTATTTTAGTATCCGACGATTTTGATTGGTGTATTGCAGCCATTTTATTTCACGGAGGAGCTCTTCAATTAGACAGTTGAGAGATCCGGTTCCATCGATCCTGTGAACTCACGCTTCTGTGATTCCGAAGGAGAAGGCCTTAGGCTATGATTTGAGTTAAATCCAAGATGACTGGTGGAATATCTGATCAATCCGATTTTTCACAATGTATGCCTTCAGATTATCCAATCCGAATAACTGACAAAATCTGTCGGAAACAAATAAAAATGAAATTGCCGTTCAGAAAACCAGAAAATGTAGCATAACTGAATAATGGCAGATTTTAAGATAATCATAATTTGTTCTTGTAAAAATGATGGGAAAATATCGGTGAAGACCAACTTATGGTAATTAAATATTAAACACGAAGACTAAATTATCGTCAAACGCAAATGGGATTTTTTTATGTGAAGAGTTTTCCAAAAGTAGCTTAGAACTGCGATATTTGATGCAGCTGCGATGTTTAATGCAGTTGTGATAGCCACTGTACAAGGAAAATGACCGATAACTCACCCATCATCAGGAGACAGCACAATACCACAAGAGCAAAGGGTTTCATCGTGATGGGATCGTGATAGCTTCTTCCTTCACCAACAGTCAACTCTACCAGCCAATATGAAATGATCCTTCCACGAACTATACTAACTAGTCTATATAGTTCGTATTTATTGCTCGCTTGAAGTTCACATACATGCACAATTTGTAGACAATATCGTTTAGGTCAAATTGTATATTTCTAAATACCATTTGAAATTATATGGAAAGGTCATCGCCCAAAATTTACAAAGAAACCGTATAGCAATCACACACGGGTAGTTAATTCTACAGAGCGTTCAATTATTGTTTGGGAGAACACACGAAACATTAATAGAAATAATTGGTATCGTCGGTCGACAAAGCAGTTTTACTCCCAGACGCGGTAGGAGTGTTCCCACGTTGCAAAGGTCAACAACATAACCGTACGGTACCTCATTACATAACTTAATATTGATAAACGTGTATGAACGCTCACACGATACACTTACGCGTCTGACTCCATAGTTCTATTTATAAATATGGATTAATACAGATGTATATTGACAAAATGTTGGTTGTCCAATACATGATTTTGATTGCTCAGTTTATAGTTTGGTGCATTGTCAGTCATGCGACTCACATTCATGGTGATACCATGGTGTTGTCAGTGTGATAATAGTAACCAGACTTCCATCAATACTTTTGAATTGAGTTAATGACATGTATTTCCTGTTTTTTATTTTCTCCCTTCTCTTGGATTAGTTCAGGAAATTATGTTTTGTTTGAAATTGAATGAGATCGTGCCTATGTTTCATCCGTGAGGGGTCTGAATGGTGGACTGAAGGTTGTTCATGATGTTGGACACGATGGGGGTTTTAGAGAAGCATGTCAACAAATGTTGGTTGTTGGCTTTGGTTACACATTTAGAATTATTTTGGGAATAAACGAGAGTACTGGATCGAAAGACCTTCCTGGGCTGGGTGGTGCTTAGTTGGTTCGTCGTGATATAGCTGAAATATTGTTGAAAGCGACGTTAAATTCTATTCACTCGCTCACTCAAAAGACATTCAGGTTGTAGATTTTCTCAGATGTGAAAGTTGGCTTTATAGACTGGTTTGGCTATAGGTCGGTTTCCGATATAGGATCCCATCGGTGTCCGACTTTGCCTAATCTAAATTTAAATCAGAATCTTCCAACATAGAGTACTATTTCTCTGAGATCAGAATAAACATACAGGGTTGAGACTCCTTGGGTATTGACATTAGTTTTACAGAGTGTTTTGGTTACGGTTCAGTTTCCGTTGTGCGCAACGCACTTACCCGTTGTGCGCAAACGGTTTCTGACGTCCGTTGAAACAGAGTTGAAGCTATTCCATAAATTAAATCAGAGCCTTCCAATAATTAACGTATGTTTTCTATTGTGAATGAGCAAGTGAGTTTAAATTTTGATACAGTTTACCATCTTGAGAAGACAGACTATTTCCTGGTTGTATTTGAAACTCGGAGTTATTAACTCATCGATGTGATCCAGTCTAAAATCCAGCTTGTATTATGTGTTGCATTCCTCCAGGCACGGGAGACAGCTAGTGTTGATTGAAGGTTTATTTATTTTGAACACCGGTGGCCTGCTTTGGTTTTCGGGCACAATTGATAATTGATTTTTTTTTCTCCAGGTCTACCCTGGGTTTCTTTAGTGCCCTATTTATAATTAGTTGTAAATTGAAATAGTGCAAGATTAACAGAAGTGGCAACGCGTTGACTGTGTGATAGCACGTGTTGCACTTGTTCTGAAGATGGGTCTTGTTCTTTTTCTTTTTCGCTAATGTATGTAGCTGAATAGGCACACTAGAACGTGTTGACTGCGGTAACACGTGTGCATTTGTTCATGAATGTGTTTCATTATTTTGAACTCGTGAGCAATGCACATGTTTAAATATTTTTTATTTTCTGGGTCTGAGAAATTGACACTACGGGTTATTTTTGGTGTCAAATTTAGACATACTGTTGTGGAATGTTTTTTTTTTAAATTTTGTTTCAGTGATTTTCTGGAGTGGAGAATCACTGAGCGTGAGGAGTTGACACTATTATTTATTTTTTAGTGTCAAATTTGGTGTTTTGTAGGGGACAAAATATGTGGATTGTTTTCGTTTATTTCAGTGAGTTTCTGAAATGAAAAATCACGGAGAGTTGTTGAATTTATTTGATCAGATTGTGATTGGTATTCTTCATTTCTTTTGAATTGTTTGCATGAACAGTATGTTATTCCACTTTGGACATTCATTTTTCAGTGAGTTTCTGAAATGGAGAATCACTGAGAGTCTTTGAATGTATTTGATTGGATTGTGATTGAGTATTCCTTATTTCTTTTTGATTTGTCTGCATATACCATATATATCATTCCACGTTGGTTGACATGGCAGATTTGGGGCCGTTAATGTGTTAATGATCATAGAGGAAGCACTGCAAAAAACTGAATGAGATGAGAAGTGGTCGAAGTGCATGTCGAGTAGAAGAAATCTTTGGACTTAGATAAAGAGGTGGGCCAAGTGCATATAGGTTAGGGCATATGGTCTTCGGTTAGGTCGAGTAGACGCTCGACTGGTTGAGGAGGGTGGCCCTCATAATCAAACTAGTGAATCACCACCGGTAGGTCGAGTTGGACCGCCGGTGTCGGGATGTCCTTTAGAAAGTCTGCCTGGCGCTCCATGCAAATTTCTTGACCTCATGGTCCAAACCCACCTCCCCCGTTTCTTCCAGGGACCGCAGTAGTTGTTGTAACTTTTGCATTACTCTTTGGTCTACGAGATGGCTGGTCTGGTGGAGGTGGTTAATGTTGATTCAGTGGGGGGAAACTTTTCCGGACGCTGGTGGGCAGTAAGGGAAGGGATAAATAAGAGGTTCCCTCGTCCTTGGCCATCACGGCCCTTCCGACCACCGCGGTTATGTTACTCGTGCCCTAAACCCGGCCACTTGAGCCATTTTCTCTTGGCCTATGGGTGTGTAGTGGACTTTGGAGATGAGGTATTGGTTGTTTGGGAGATGAAGGTTCTTTTTGCAGTTTCTATAGAGTGGTGACTTGTTTAATGTGGGCTCCATTTTGTTCTGCCAGTGACAGATTTGTGGGCATATGTTCATGTGGCCATCACGTATATGCAGTGGAGGATGAATTATTGTATTTGGTTTTGTTGTATAGGATGTTTATTTGAAGCATTATGGAATTGAGCTTTTGAATTTGTTTTGTTGTACACCATGTTTATTTGGAGCACTGTGAAATTGAGTTTTAGACCCAAATTGTTGCTAATGTGCTGTGTAATGTAATGTGTATTCGGAAATATTGTTCTGGAGTTATCGTGTGTGTTGGAGAACTCCGGTGTGTGTTGAACACTGTGATTTACGCCGCGGCGTTGTATGTGTTATGTGTGAAGAACCCTGGTGTGTGTTGAGCACTGTGGTTTACGCTGCGGCGTTGTACGTGTAGCGTGTGAACTCCGGTGTGCGTTGAACACTGGTTTATGTTTTGGCATTGTACGTGTAGTGTGTAAAGAACCCCGGTGCGTGTTGAACATTGGCTTACGTTGTGGCGTTGTTCGTGTAGTGTGTGGAGAATTCCGGTGTGTGTTGAGCACTAGTTTGTGTTGTGGCGCTGTACGTGTAGTGTGTGGAAACACTGGTTTTTGCTGAGGCGTCGCACGTGTAATGGGGGAGAAACTCTGATGTGTATTCGGGAGTTGGATGTTCGAATATTGTGGTTTGCGCTGTGGCGTAAGACGTTTAGTGTGTGATGGGTGGAGTGTGATGCGTGGTGATGAACTAGGTGTGTTTGAGTATTTTATGTGAGGGAACCGAGTGCTAGACCCCTGGGTTCGATAGTTGCTGTGTGGTTAGAGAATTTCTGTGGATGAAGACTGTGATGCAGATTTATGCGTTAATTGCATTTTCTGTGTGTTAAGCTGTGTGGTATGTTCGTGAAAGTCTATGTGATGTGAAGTTTAATATATGGAGTGACATGGAGGAGATATAGTATGGGAATATGCAGTGCGGTTGGCCATGTCGGAGACCTGGGAGGATATGGGGAAGCCGGCTCCCTACCCTGTCTTCGTCATGGAACACTTTTGGGAGTTTTTTCTGAACCGTCATGCAATGCGTGTTATAATTTATCGTGAATCCGGTGGAGTAAGATAGCCACCACGCGGGGAGTGAATAAATGCGTCATTATTTGATTATAGTCTCAACCCTCTTCTAGTTATGAGCTCAAAGATTTGTTTTTGTGTGAGCTTGAAATCTGTGCGAGTTATAGTTGATGGTTATGTTATTCATTCTCAGTTTTTCTGAGGGATATTCTCTCTGGTGAGGTAGCCGTTTGCGGGGCCGGGTGTGCGCTGGGTCATCGTGTCTGAGTGCACGCAGACTGCTGGCTGTCCCTGTAGGTTCCCTCTCTACTAGAAAGTGTTGGCTGTTGGTGAAGACGAGCCTTGAAATTATTAGGGGAGAGAGAATGGGGAGCCCAATTTAAAGTCTGGACGGCCATTAGTTTAGAGGCTTGTTCCAGTAGTCGATTGTATGACGGACTGGAGCTTAATGCGGCCATGTAGCTGGTAGGCTGGCCTACAGATTATATTTTGAAGAATTAAAGTGAGCAGTCCCGTGCGGCTGATTGTATTTATTGGGGCCGTAAAGCTGGTAGGCTGGCCTGCGGTTTATATTTTTGAGAAATAAAGTGATCAGTCCCATGGGGCTGACCATTTGAGTGAGATTTTTAGTGGGTTTGGGTGTAATTATAGACAGTCTGTTAGGGTGCAGTGTACTTTTGTATACTGCAAGTTACGCATTTTGACACATGTGATATAACATGGAGAATTCACGTCTTTGTCTCGTATTTTAGTAATTGTTGTCCGCGCTGGAAAGGCGGTTGCCTGGGATAGGGAAGGGTTCAAGGAGGGCGATGTAAGATCTTCGCCAAAAGGAAAACGGGCAGGGGTGTTGCAGAGGTAGCTTTACGCTCCAAACTGCTAGCTCTGTTACGACGAAATAAATCGTACATGCCAGGAGATTGCCTCATCCGAGCTGGTTCCGATTATAACTTCTCCAAACCGGTTTAGGCCCGAAGCTAGCACTTCGGGAATCTTCGTGCATGCGCTTATGTTGTCAGACGAGGGAGGGTTTTCATTGAGCAAGGACGTGTTTTCGGGTGGTGGAGGAACAATTTTAATGGGGGATATTTTAGCTCTGTATCGCTCTAAGTGTGGCTAGGCGGAGCACACATTTCTACAAATATATGAAGATAAACGATAACCAGAACCAGATGTGGTCTATGACTACATATTGGAACAGCGAGTATGCTGTATCAAGATGGTTCTGGTTGTCGTTTATCTTCATATGTTTATAGAAAGATTTCGCTTCAAAATGCTGATCTGGCAAGAAAGCACCACTTCACGGTCCTGTTATTCCAGAATGATGAGACTCGGTGCCTCTAAAATTTTCTGAGTATACAATATAATATCGTACTTCATGCCAACTGAACAATGTTTTGTATATGTAATATTTTATTTTTGGCACTTCTACCGCACCTATTCTGGGGCCAACTACCCATCTAAACATACGTGGTCGTTTTGGATGTCGAGCAACAATGAACGCGACCATGTGTAGATAACTACATATTTAACAATGTATTAATCAATTATTTTAATTATGTATATAGAGGATCTTACACGAGTGGCTATTTAATATGAAAGTTATGACACGAGTTGAATAAGTTTTATATGTTGCGAGCTTTAGCGAGCAACATATAAAACTTACTCAACGAGTGTCATAACTTTCATATTAAATTGCCACGCGTGTAAGATTCTGTTTATCACATAACTATTTTTAAGTAAATTATAAAGGCAATAATTCAAAGATTTCATTATCAAATCTACCTCAAAATTTCTTTTCTTTCTTTCATTCTCGACAAAAAACGGCCCTGGTTCAGGCGCATCACAGCCTTACAAATTGTTGTATACGCTAAACCGATATAGTTCCAAAATGCAACAGCGCTTGAGCACCTCCCTTGTAAGGCTGTTCAGTTTTCACAGTATTTCAAAATAGAGCATTTCACAACAGAATGAAATAAGTGTAATTTGTTACTTCGCTGTTCTTCATACATTATTTATTTTGGATTATGTCATGCCACGAATAATTTGCACTCGTGTTCGCTGCATGTCATCATGCGCGCGACATGATGGCGAGTTCTCAGCGAGATGACATCATGCTATGCTGACAAGATCATTTTGAATACGTAATCCGTTTGAAGTCTCTAAATCATCCAGATCTATTGCAAGAAATAAGCAAACATAGGTAACATTCCATGCAGATATTTCAAAGGAATGAACAAACGTTTACTGTGACTGTTGATTTCTGACGAGATACGGTACTCAAAATGGCGAGCTCCCTCGATTCGCCAAACAAACTTGACCGACTACGACCGGTACGTGAGTACTTTATACAAAATTTGAAGCTCAAAACTGTCGAAATAATGCATTGTTGCATTGCTGCTTGTATGGCTATTGACAATTATAGTTTGCAGGCCGATGCATGTATCCGAGTGGATAAAATGATCGTCTTGCAGATATCTATGTTGTTGTTGCACTTGTGAACATAATATTTCGTAGTAGAATTTTATCAATGGGGAAAAAAGTGTAGTAATTTATTTTCTCACGCTACATGTATTATCCAATCAGCGTGTTTGAAAGTGTTATTCACCTAGGTGCATACGATAAATATGTCATGACTATATGTCCCTAATAACACCGCAGTTATGTGATAAATGCAATTATTAGGGTGGTACTTCCTTTGTAAAGCAACAAAGTGTCATCATAAAAATAGTTGGATATAAATCTTATCTTCTTCTAAATGGCAATAGTATATACATAATGCTGTACCAAGAAAGTGTCATCCGAAATATAATAGAATATAAATGTTACCTACTTTCTAAATGGCACTGTATTGCTTTATCAAGAAAGAGTCACCCTAAAACTAATTGGATGTGAACGTTACCTACTCTCTGAGTGACATTAGTATATATATATATACAATACTTTACCAAGAAAGGGTCATCCTAAAAATACTTGGATATAAATGTTACCTATTTTTTAATGACATTAGCATATATAGATATAATAGTTTACCAAGAAAGGGTCATCCTAAAAATAATTGGATATAAATCTTACCTACTTTATAAATGACATTAGTACATATATATCATTTTGTATCAAGAAAGGGTCATCCTGGAAATAATTGCATATACATGTTACCTACTTTCAAAATGACATTAGTATATATATATGTCGTTGTTTGACAAGATGACGTATGAAGTCTCAACAAGACATGCTATTGTTGCGGCTGAGTCAGGGAGTTTCCCTGAAGAACAAAACATGCTATTGTTAAAGATGGAACGGGTTGTCTCACTCAAGAACAAGACATGCTATTGTTACGGCTGGGAAAGGCTGTCTCCCTCAAGAACATGACATGCTTTTGTTACGGCTTGGACAGGCTGTCTCCCTCAAGAACAAGACATGCTATTGTTACGGCTGGGACAGGCTGTCTCCCTCAAGAACAAGACATGCTATTGTTACGGCTGGATCAGGCTGTCTCCCTCAAGAACATGACATGCTGTTGTTACCGCTTGGACAGGCTGTCCCCCTCAAGAACATGACATACTATTGGTACGGCTGGGATAGGGTGTCTCCCTCAAGAACAACACATGATATTGTTACGGCCGAAAGAGGATGTCTCTCTCAAGAAAAAAGACATGCTATCGTTACGGCTGACACAGTGAGTCTCCCTCAAGAACAAGACATGCGATTGTTACGGCTGAGACAGTGAGTCTCCCTTAAGAACAAGACATACTGTTTCTACGGCTGAGACAGTGAGTCTCCCTCAAGAACAAGACATGCTATTGTTACGGCTGGGATAGTGAGTCGCTCTCAAGAAAAAGACATACTATTATTGCGGTTGGGACTCCTTCAAGAACAAGACATGCTGTTACGGCTGGAGTAGGGTATCTCCCTCAAGAACAAGACATATAGCGTATTTTCGGTTGTATCGTCCAGTGAACATAATCGAAACATCTGAAGATCGGCTTTTCTTGAAACTCAACTGCTTAGATAAAGGATTGGACATCATTAATTTACCTCGAATCCTGAATGATCTAGAGGTACGCAACGCTGTACCAAACTATTTTAAGTTCACAGAACCTCCTTGCATTTCATATAAGTATACTAAATCTATAGCCACCAAAATATTCAATTACTCTAATGCTGTCAAGGAGTTTGACTGGAACTTATACACGTCGGGAGGCTATAGTTGTGATTGTGAATCGTCGAACTTTATCTATACACCATGCAAACATATTGTGACTGGTGACCTTGATGTGGTGAGTGATGAGGATCTGAAATTACTCCTGATGAAAGGACCTAAATATAGAGAGCCAAGAAGAATAAATCTGAAGGCCGACCAGAAGATAGTCCTGTCTGCACTGGAACAGTACGTTATTGATTGGTCTAAGCGAGAAAAAGTTGAACCTACAGTACTCGCTGATTGGCTGGACCTCACTAAGAGCAAGGTCGTTGAAACAATCCGCCATATCGACAGAAGTACTATTCCCCAAGCAAAACAAGTACTGAGAAACCTCAATTCGCAAGAAGTTCTAGCAAATCTCCAGAGTAAATTCGTCATGGTCCCAGCAGACAAGGCTCCGAATAATATAATATTCATATGTAAATATTACTATTACCAGGTGCTGGTTAAAGAATTGAGTGTAGACATATCTTCATCAAATACGTCTACTTACTCCCAAACTGCATTTACTCTGGAAGATTTATTTAACAATCACAAAAAGTTTCTCAGGGAAAGAGGTATTTGTCTTCCAACCAATCATAACGACATACCAAAACTATACTGGACTCCCAAAATGCATAAATCACCATACAAAGCTAGATTCATAGCTGGTTCTAGAAGCTGCACCACCAAGCTTCTTTCAACCCTATTGACGAGGGCCCTTCAGGAGGTAAAAGCATTTTGGGAAAGGTATTGCGCCACTATTTCTAAGAACTCTGGCGTTGAATGTATGTGGATATTGAAAAACTCAAAATGTCTTACCGAAGAACTTGATTCTCAAGGTCACATACCGTACAGACATGTATCCACATGGGATTTCTCGACTCTCTATACTACAATCCCTCATCAGGACCTTATTGACCGTATAAGTTCATTAATAGTATCTGTGTTCAAGAAAACTGATCGTAGATATATTAATGTCGCAAGCCATAAAGCATTCTTTAGCTCGACTACATACAGAGATATCATTCATGGGATGTTTCTTTGTTTATAGAGTTACTTGAATTTCTCATTAAAAATATCTATATGAAATTTGGCAACACAATATATCAGCAGCATATAGGTATTCCAATGGGTACTAATTGTGCACCCCAGTTGGCTGACCTGTATCTGTTCTCTTATGAATATGACTATATGCAGGCGCTTTCAAAAACCGATCCATTCAAAGCCCGTTCCTTCTCATTCACCAAACGCTATATAGACGATCTTCTCGCTGTGGATAATCGCTATATAAATGACGCAGTGAAGGATATATCCACCTTCACTGGATTTGAAGGAAACTACAGATAGCCCTACAGGCACATCATATTTAGATCTATATCTCTATAAAAATGAAGCGGGCATTCTCTCTCGTCGACTTTATGACAAAAGAGATGATTACAATTTCGACATCGCAAACTATCCCTTTCTGGACAGTAATATTCCAGTGGGACCTGCATATGGCGTATACATACCTCGCTTAGTAGCATTTGCTAGATCCTGTGTTAAATGTGACGATTTTAATCAACGTCACAAAACATTGTTACAGAAACTTATAAAACTGGGCTATTCCACCAAACGCCTCCACTCAAAGTTTCTCAAATTTGGCGATACATATCGCATGCTGATAGCAAAATACGAACGTAGCGTGCAAGATCTATGGCGCTACGTTTCGTAACTTCTGTCTAATTCCGCTTAACCCGGGGCTAGGGGCCGTATGAACCCATGTACTTCAAGATCCTCATGGTACTCATATGAACAGTCACAATCAAAGCGTGACTGAGATACATCATTATTTAGATGACGACTTTACAACAATATTATGGATTAAGAATACTGATCAGCGATACGGATTTGATATTTTTGGAACATCATGATGTCTTGCCGGCATCATTGAAAACTGTTGACCGCTTCTCTCTTGCAGGAAACAAGCCTATGTGTATGTATACTATGATTGTCTTTTTGAATTTGGTGCTAATACTGTTATATGGAATATGGAATAGGTCTTTGGATTATGGACGCGGATATTCTCTAATGGACGACGGCTGGATTATGAATGACGGACTAGACGCTTGTAATTTGTGTTCAATGCCGTCATTTACATCTGACGACGATACAGCTCACCAATCTCCAATGTACGAGTTGTCACAGCGAAACAGCTCACCAAATACCAGTATACGAGTTGTCAGAGCATTTCCATCATAGCTCTCTAGATTTGGATCTAATACCGCTTATGCCGGTGCTAGGGGCCGTGTGGTCATATCATCCAAGTTGCCACATGAACAAGTACAATAAAAGCGTACCTGAGATACAACACATATCACGAATCGTTAGATTCTTGGTATGTGCTTTAGAATAGGTTAACTAGAAGACTATTCTGTGAAGTCATGTGACGCAGTCAGTATGTCGGCACCTCTTCCCACTTCCCTTATATGTGTTGTAATTTTTTCCTGTATATGGCGAGATTCTGCTGCTGGACGTTTCGTCCCCGAGGCCCGCCCCCTGTACAGACCTTTTGGTCTTTGATATATGTTGGCATTTCTGGGAAGTTGATGCTGGGTCGACATCGGGCCTTACAGACTGGTCTTTTGTGTTAAATGCCGTCATTTACATCTGACGACGATACAGCTCACCAATCTCCAATGTACGAGTTGTCACAGCGAAACAGCTCACCAATTACCAGTATACGAGTTGTCAGAGCATTTCCATCATAGCCCTCTAGATTTGTATCTAATACCGCTTATGCCGGTGCTAGGGGCCGTGTGGTCATATCATCCAAGTTGCCACATGAACAGGTACAATAAAAGCGTACCTGAGATACAACACATATCACGAATCGTTAGATTCTTGGTATGTACTATAGAATAGGTTAACTAGAAGACTATTCTGTGAAGTCATGTGACGCAGTCAGTATGTCGGCACCTCTTCCCACTTCCCTTATATGTGTTGTAATGGCTAGCTACTGGGTAAGTAGCACAGTTTTGCTGTTGAATAGATGCTTTAGGTCAAATTTTGTCTCACTATTGGCATACATATACATAGCTTATTATTCAACTACGCCTGAGACTAGACAATGTCATGAAGATACGGAGCCCAATTTCATTGTTGATTAGATGAGAAATAAAAGTATTAGATCGAATTTCATTTACCCAGTGACATGCATGTACAATGTTATGTTTAATTTGCAGCTCACAATTTAACAATGCTTCAGATAAGAAATTACATTTGATGAAATAGTATTAGGTCTCCCTGACCGAGATAAACGCTTGAATGAGACCAAATCTGTTTTTTAGTATGTAGTTCAATTTTAATATTGATTGTATTAGAAATACCAAATTAAGAATATACCAAATTTATACAAAATGTCGTCCCAGTGAAGACATACTTGTATTTAATGACTTGTTGCTGCGGACTAAAACTGTATCCATCATTCGATTCTGCCAATATAGTTTGCCAAATTGTATGCTATTTTGCATAAATACAGTCTCTGTTTCTGGTCATCATTGACATACATCATAAGTATGTCCTCGCGCATGTAAGGCATGGATACATTTTTTAATCGGTCGTTTGCGCAGTGAGCTAATATATTGCAGACCATGTACATATATACTTCTGTATTTCGGTGTTTTTAGTAGGCATAGTTCTTTCCGGATTGCATGTGATCTCATCGAGGCTATGCAATGCACAACACGTGAAATGGGATGCTTAGTAATAATGATATCCGATATTCAGGTCAGCATGATTTTCCTAGTGAAGCCTGTAGAGCATATTCCACCGCTATTATGAAATGCTTACAATGGAGAAGTAAGTGCACTTTTTTCACAAAAACACAGCAGCCCATGTCTGCATTGTTTGGGTTTTCTCCTCTATTAAAGTGGTGAATATTGTAGCTACCAATGTTCATGATGGAAATGTCTTCATTATAAACTTCACATGTCACAAACAGTATCATTTTTTTTATAGTTTTGGTTGGGTTTTTGTTGGGGTTGGAGTTTTGCTAGGGTATGTTGGTTTGGGTCATCGTCGCCGTGTGACCAATAAGGTTAGGTGCGACGTTAAACTCCAAACAACCAGAACCAGTATCACAGGTTTGATAAAGATGCTTGAGTGTTTCATTAATTATATCTTTGTGACATTTAACAAGACGGTATATCAATAGTTTATAGGTATTCCACAGGATACTAATTGCGCACCCCGTTTGGCTAACCTAAATCTGTTCTCTTATGAATACCACTAAATGAAGGCGCATTCAAAACAGGGCATATATCAGAGCCCGTTTCCTCTCATTCACACCAAACACTATTTGGACGATCTTCTCGCTGTAGATAAGCGCTATATAAATGACCCAGCGAAGGATATATTTCCCCCTTCACTGGATTTGAAGGAAACTACATATAGCCCTAATGGCACATCAAATTTAGACCCATATCTTTATAAAAATAAAGCGGGCCTTCTCTTTCGATGACCGTACGACAAGAAAGATGATTACAATTTCAACATCGTTAACTATATCCTTTCCGGAGCGTAATATTCCAGTGAGACCTGCATATGGCGTATACATGTAATGGTGTAAATACTTTTATATATTATTTATATATCTTGTTCAGTGGCGTATGCTAAATTCTTTGAAAAATTCCAAATTTTGAAAAAAATGTATAAATCTCTATAAAACGTTGCTGATTAACTGTTATATAATCTTGTGTCCTTTACGGAGATGCGATCGGATTATTCTAATAGTCATATAATGTCTCGCACAAGATAAATTTTGTCCAGAATTGATTATTCTAATATTCATATTGTGTTTGTCCAAAATTTGTCACTTACGACACGCTTAATAACTGAAATTATATCTCATGAAACTGTATTTCATTATTCGTAATTGTAATTTTCTGAACTCTTTTAAAGAGTACCTCTTAAACAAGGGAGAAACTAATCTCACATGCTGTACTATACATACGCCAAAAGGGTCGCCACAATGATGATACAAATTTCCGTCTTGTAAGAAATGAGTTGATTGGGCTATCATGTAATGAGGACAACTAGTCCGTGACGGAATAGTGTGTATTTAAATAGTTTCGATAAAAGTGCTCTATCAAATACGCATTTCACCTAAAAATATCCCTAGAATGAATTTTCACTCGTAAATATAACATTAAGACTAAACTTTAGTTTGTCCACTTTATCGGTTCCTGTCAAATTGATTTGTTTGCTACATGTGTTTTTACCTGCGGCACGCAGGTCTACGGGAGGCTCGCGTTGTTGTTCTTGTTCTTGTTGTTCTTCTTCTTCTGGTGACTTTTTGAAATACGCATGCGCTAAGAGAGCGTGATCTCTGCCACACTTTTCTTTTCAACCTCCGATCTCACATGACAACCCTGTCTTCATGCACGTTGGAATTCATTTGCAACTATATTCGGTGGAATGAATTATTGCTTCGTTGATTTCCGTTCAGACATCAATTCTCTTACGTCAACATATAGGAAACTTCAGTCGCTTAAAAGCTGCCGATCGACACATCAATCATTGTCGTCATATATTACCATTTTCACTGAACAGTAAGTCATGTATATACACTTTAAGATCCTTGAATTGCTTATATACCAAGGAAAATGAGCCGCAACCGTGTCAGTGGTTCGGTTAATTTGCATACAGTCATAGGCGACTGTCTTAGTAAGTAGAAAAATAAGTTCACTACTTCCAGTAATCATTTTATCTACCCAATCTAGATAATTCACAAATTGGTGAAGAAGTAGACAAGCAACGCATTGTCATTATGATTAACATTGAATAATACTTGGTATCAAATTATAGATCATGCATCATAAAACAAACGCAACAATTACGTTTCAGAAGTTAGGGACAAACTCACCAACTTTCGTTGAATAAAGATGTTTAACTTATAGAAATGACAATTTGGTATCATGTTTAACTTTACCCTCCAAGCAATTCGCATATAATATGGAAATATGTTTTGAAACGAAGAATAATTTAATCCTCTGTGGGAATCGAAACAATGACCCCCCAATCTCTGGAGTTGAACATACTGTCTTAGCGAAACCGACTCATTGATAATACTCAAAACTGACTTTATGCGCAACTGGTTTTATAATACAGAAATCACTTTTTTGTATTTAAGGAGTTAGACAACCCTGTGAGCGAACGATACATCATAGTTGTGCAGTTTTTATTGTGCACTTTCGGTTACAAGCATGAAATTTGGCACATATCTACTTTGAATGATCCTCTTTGGGAACACAGCCTCTCTATCATCATTCTCGCAAGCTAGGGCCTTGCTTCGCTGGTATTGATGTTCCCGTCCTCTTCGGCACTCAGAATCCCTTTAGATCCACTCCCGTAAATTCAATACTTATGTGTATCAGCAGATAATGGACAGAAACATATTGCATTTGACATCATTCTCTCAAGTCAGAGCCCATTTCTGATAGAATTTACTGGTTCTACACTTCACAATTTACGTTACTTTGTCAATCAGTTTTACGAATGGAATTACGTCATATATTAGCAGATACTGACCATAAAAGCGATCTATTTGACTTCGTTGTCAAAAGCTACAGCCTTGGTTTCCTGGAGGGGTTTTTGAGTTTGATTTTGATACTTAGATACCTTTCAAATTGACTTTAACTTGGCAGCCATTTTCGTGAATGCAATAATTTGATGTACCAAAAGATAATAACGAGAATTCGACATCATTCTCTTACACACAGACCTTGTTTAGTGAACTAGCTCTGACATTTCGCACTTAAATCACCTTCGGAATGACTTAGTGACAAACATATTCGCGAATTGAGTATAGGGAGATATTCATAGATACAGACTAGTAATGTTTCTTATTTGCAGAATTTGATTTAAAAAAATAAGAAATTAATAAAATTAGCAACCTTTGAAAAGGCTTGGCCGCACATGTCAGATGAGATCATATTTCCTATGAATTAAATAGTTAATCATTTATATAGAAGGAGCAAACTAGGTCTTGCTATTGACTTGCTGCATGGAAAAGAGTGTCAAGGTATTCAGTTTGCAGATGACAACACACGTAAATGCAGAAACTTAATTAATTATTCTAATCGAATATCAAGACTGTCACAGGCCTCAATTTAAATAGTGAAAAATGTCATTATGCCTCTTGGACAGTTCGATAAAGCCTTCAACCCCATTCCATAGTTCCACAGATCAAAGAGATAGACCTGATACTAAATTCATTGAAAATTAACTTTGAAGGAAATATAAATTTTCCATTTTGCTCTGCAAAGTAAGCGAGATTAAATCCTTGAAATTTATTTGGATTTCCAAATATTTAAAAAGCCTTTTTTGATTTGCAAAAATCAACGGCTGAACCGAATGTTTTGAAACTTGGCATACATGATACTTGTACCAAGACATTGCCAAAGCGATCATTGTGACTCCGTCTGTCAATTCAGTATAGACGACACGGACCAGTGAAAACCGTTGGATTTTGAACGGAGAAAGTGAATATAAATATATGGTATCAGACATATTACGCAATTCCTACAATTGTGGGTTAGAAGTTGAAAATTACTTCCCTTGACATGTAAACACTGGCAGATGGCGCTTTTTTCTGCAATTACCACTACCTCCGCTGATATGCCTTTCACTGTATTATTGCCACTGCCGCAGGTTTTGACTACAATGTAGTCATTTCTCACTTGGTTCTCATATCAAAATTTATTATTGCCCTTGTTGTTGTTGTTTATCTGTAAATCCACTCTTAACATGATGGGTATTTTTCACTGTTGCTACAAGAAAGAATCACATGGTGCTATAAACATGGTGAGTGGAACAAATGTGTAGAAAAATGGAATTAGCAACGAAATTTGGGTGCGTCTTGATATTCAAAATACATTCGATCAATATCGAAAATATTCCACGTGCTGTCGTTGCGTACCAATAACAGCTATCAAAACAATGATATGACATAGTTTAGTGTTAATTTATCTAACATTGTATGCATTCAGTGTACAGAAGAAAGAGCATACTCGAATGAAAGGAGACACTGCTTTCGGTGCGCTGAGAGTCGCCATTTTCCGTGAGCAGAGAAGGTCGCTGAGCTATAAATCTGGAATCACAAAGCGGCATTGGCTCAGCATTAAAAAAACGAACACGGGTGATAAGCAGGAGAAAACAACAGGGGAGACGAGAAAGCCAAGCCAGCCAGCTGAAGAAATCTCAAAGTTAACTCGTGATACTTACCACTATTATGATCTCATCGATAAGGAATCTTTCGAAAAAGCTCATAACATTTTTTTTTTAAATTAAATCTACGCATCAACAAATATACCACAAATTTTATATGTAAAACAAAATTAGATAGACAACGTTATACCGCGGCCTTTCTTTTGATATAAATATAGCTATCCTAACATGCAATAAAACTAACATACAGAATGAGACAAGAAGATCCAACTTGCCACCCCCTGTTGTCTGATGCATACAAATGCAGTAAGAATCTGCACGACCACTCATACAGTCACGTCGCCAGTTCCGATTCAGTGTCAGTTCCGTCCCACTTCATAAAACATTGCCCCTTGTCTCAAACAAGATCGCGCGAAATCTTAAAACATTTGGCTCATTCGAACAAGTTGATCAACCTTTCAATCATGGTTAAAATATATTATGCATTCATTGGTTTTGTTAGGAGATAGCGTTGCAAACCCACTTCATACACATGACAACATCCGTTCAAGTACAAAAGCTATGACCCGCCGTCATGGAAAAACAGCATCGTCTGCTGACGCTTCTGATCAAAGTGTTGATGTTTTGTTTCTCATATATAATTAGCATATGGTACTATATATCTGTTATTCACTCGAGTTTCACTCTAAAGCCTACCCGTCCCATCGCTGACAACGACTAATTGAGCCAGTTCCGAACCACCACCATATATGGATTGCTAAGCTGGTCGTACCATGGCCTGAAAAGGTCTTGCGAACGCAGCGTTCAATAAGCAAATTCGTAACTCGAGTGCTGATTCGCATTGGTTTTCTTTAGTCTACTATTCAGAGGTAAAATAAATAAAACTACCAGCGATTTAACGTTTTTTTTTTCCAGTGAGTATTCGCCAATACGTCATCGGAGATATTTCAGTGTCCAATATAACTTGCCAATATGAGCAGTTCGACCACACCACTATCACCCATCAGCCGCATTCTATAACGCCAAATGTTCACTTATGAGACGAAAACTTGCAAAACGAAATATCCAACTAGGATCCTATTCTGGGAGAAAAGTTATCATGTTGACGGTTACATTGGTGTATGTCTGGATCAAAGATCAATACCAAAACGAGGCTGGATCGGAACTGGCGACAGTGGGTCGGAACTGACATCTCTCATTAAGAAATGTAATCTTATATTCCGTACAGTTCAGTTCATCACCAGCTAAGTTACTTTGCTGATAAATTCTGTAAACAATTGTTCAGCAATCCCTATAATGATTTTGCCTATCAACCGATTTCCCTTTGACACAGATGAAAAGTTCACTTTGGTGGGTCGGGACGTGTCTGTACCGCTAACGCCGCTAATGACGCTTTGTGAATCCAGATTTATGACCACATGGTTCACTTATACCACTGTTGTAGAGGGAGCTATATGTGTTACGTCATAAACGATAATAGAAAAAACGTAACAGAAAACTTTTGTGAAGTCAAGGACTAACAATCAAATATTTATTTACAATACTAAAATCATATACAAATTAAGTAAGTTTAATACAACAAATAAATGAGAAATATAGTCTTACTGTTCAATGCTATACCGGTGTATATTTCACAGTCCGTACTGACGTGCACTAATCTCTCCACAGTCCGTGCCGACGTGCAGAAATCGCCTTTCTGTAGTTTGATATTTGAACACTGCTCAGTTGTTGTCCAGTTTCTGACAGTTCAATCACGTAGATAACACAGCAGCCAAAAGTCAATTCACAGAAGTATGCAGTCCGCAGAAAAATTAACGTAGTAAGTATAACGCACCCACATAAAACAAGTTTGAATTCCCTCCTCGATCACTGAATGTTAGGCTATTTATACTCTAGGGAGCATTCGAGACCATTCCACAACATACAGCCCTGACGTATGATCTGACCCTTGCCCTTAATATGTCTGATTTCAATATTGTATTCTTGTAACACCAAACTCCATCTCAACAATCTTTGATTTTTGTTTTTCATCTTATGAAAACAAGTGGATTGTGATCACTGAATACAGTAATTGGCAACGATGAAGAAGTAAGATAAACATCAAATGTTGTAAAGCCAATATCATTGCCAAACATTCTTTCTCAATTGTAGAACAACTTCTCTGATGTTTGTCAAATTTACGTGAAAAATAACATATTGGGTGATCTACACCATCTATACCTTCTTGTAACAAAACGGCATCAGCAGCAACATCACTAGCATCTACAGCCAGTTTAAAAGGTGAATCAAAATCTGGTGCTGAAAGAACTGGCGCGCTCCTGAGTGTGGTTTCAGGTTTTCAAAAGCTGATTCACATTCATCGGTCCAAACAAAAGTTACCCTCTTTCTTAAGAGTTGAGTAAAAGGTTCAGTAATATCTGAAAAATTTGGACAACATTTTCTATAGTAACCAGCCATACACAAGAAACGCATCAGTTGTCGCTTACATGTTGGTCTTGGAAATAGCGAGATAGCACTACCCTTAGCATCTACAGGTTTTACTTGACCCTGACCTACAACATGACCCAAGAATGTCACACGTGCATGTCCAAATTCACTTTTCCAAGGTTAACTGTCAGCCTGACGTCACTTAGTCGATTGAACAGTGCGCGGATTCTCTGTAGATGATCTTCCCATGTATCGCTGTAGACAATGACGTCATCAATGTAAGTCTCACATCCTTCCAAACCAGAAGTAACACGGTTGATGAGACGCTGGGACGTGTTGCTGGAGAATTTTTCATTCCAAATGGCATGACTTTGTACTGGAACAGACCCTGCGAAGTGACGAATGCTGATATCTCCTTCGCACGATCTGTCAGTGCAACTTGCCAAAATCCTTTCAGAAGATCAAACTTTGACACAAACTTGGCACTTCCCACTTTACCAATGCAATCACCGCTGCGTGGAATAGGGAATGTGTCTGTTTTGGTCAATGTGTTCATAACTGTTTGTTTTTACGCCTGTCAGGAGTCTGAATTACATAATTAAGGTCACTTAAGGATAGCTATCCCCTTAGAGGCAGTGTTTGCACCCCCGTGACAATTTGTCTTCTGTACCAATAAATATACAAGATAACCATAATAAACTATATATTTTATGAAAGCGTATATCGTAGAGATTTCACCTATATGATTTGTATAACCGACACTGCTATTGTGTAGCAATGATTCCAAATTAAATTAATTCAAACGAATACAATAGCGTCCATTTTTCAATTTAACTTTCATTAAAACTGTTGATTTTGTTTCAACTTCGATGGTATACCTTGATAGGAGACAACTTGAACTAGTAAACTTTATCTCATTTTTTTTAAAATTTTTGTCGGGTTTTCTTTTTACAGCAATTTTACTAAAATAAATTGAAAAAACGTACTATTTTACGATCATTTGTCTTTAAAGTTGAATAATTAAAAAACAAAGCCAAGCTTACAAAAAGTGAGATAACTTTTATTAGATCATCTTATAATTACAAGCGTCTAGTCCGTCATTCATAATCCAGCCGTCGTCCATTAGAGAATATCCGCGTCCATAATCCAAAGACCTATTCCATTTTCCACATAACAGTATTAGCACCAAATTCAAAAAGACAATCATAGTATACACAAACATAGGGTTGTTTCCTGCAAGAGAGAAGCGGTCAACAGTTTCCAATGATGCCGGCAAGACATCATGATGTTCCAAAAATATCAAAATGTAATAAGCATGCCAAATTTCAAAAGCGTAGCATTGATACTTTTCGAGAAATAAACGTTTAAATCTCGGATTTTGTAAAAAAATGAAAGGCTAGAAATCGAGCAAAATGTGTCCAGCTGAACATCTGAAGAATTAATCCGAATTTTTTGCTTGAATTATATTGTCAAATACTTTTTTTTATCTGTCTTATGGGACCTACTCGAATTCCTATTTATTTTTGATAACTATTACACTGAGTTTATTCATCAATGTGCTTTAAAATCCAATTTAAACTAAAAACTTGTTCAGCTGAGAAATGTTAACACCTTTCCTAATTACTTCACGGCGGGTGTCTGAGTGTCAATTAACAATATAATAGGCACTCAGACAGCTTTAAATGACTGACAATAGAGAGTAGCGTGAAAGGTTAATCTCTTACCAGCTGGATATCGGACCACCTAAAAGGCAATGTATTTAATTTTTTCTGCCTCAGAAACTAAATTTTTATCCTAATATTGAAGCACTTCTACTTAGAATTTTGATTTCATTTTTCACCAAATGTTAGACAAAATAGTGAATATTTGAATGAAGAAATAAAACAAAAATGACCAATTTTGACCCTCTAACTAAATCATAGCTATCCTTAATTTCTTTTCAATGACATAAGGACCATAATATCTAGCCTTAAGTGGATTACCAGGAATAGGCAGAAAAGCCAGTACCTTCTCACCAGGTTTGAAACTTCGTTTAAGGGCATGTTTATCATAGGTTATTTTCATACATTTTTGTGCTGACTTGAAATTTGACACGACCAAATCTTGGAACCTGGTTGATGCACACATGACTGTTAACATGTATTGGTTGCCTGACTTTGTTTTTGGTAATGGACCAACACAATCTATAATCACCCTACTAAACGCTTCCTCAAATGCAGCGATTGGTTGTAGAGGGGCCTTTGGTTTGGTTTGGTTTTCATACCATTTGACATGTGTGGCATGACCTACAAAATTCCGTAACATCTTTCTTTAAATTTGGCCAATAGAAATGATTTAGAATTTTGTAATATGTTTTGTTAACACCTAAATGGCCTGAAAGAGGTGTTTCATGGGCTAGTCTGAGGATATCTGAACGATATGACTTCGGTACCACAATCTGATACTTAACTGCCCAGTCATCATCAGGGGACACATCTGGCGGTCGCCATTTGCGCATAAGAAAACCATTCTTACAAAAGTAACACACAGGCACTTGAGCTACATCACACTCATCTACTGCCCTGTCAAACAGCTTGGAAATGTTCTTGTCACTATGCTGTTCATTAACCAGCTGTGATTTTGAAATTTTGGCATTAGAACAATCCAATTTGCTATCAAAATGTGGCTGATCAGCCTCATCATTTAACCACACACGAAAGTGTCAGCCAAACAAAAGTCATCGATGACGTCATCTTTAAGAGACTTTTCAGACTCCCCAGCCAATTTACTCATGGCTCTAACTAGTAACTGCACAAGCAGGATACAAACTTTGAATTTCGTCTTCAACTGGATCATGGATCTGATCCAAACAAGGCTTGTCAGTTACAATCGGGTTAACTCCGACCGTATCTCCCGCAAGATCATTGCCAAGAAGTAATTGAACACCCTCAAATGGTAAACTACCATTAATACCCAACGTAACAGGCCCAGAAATCAAGTCGGAAGACAGATGAACGTTATGGAGCGGAACGGGTGTATAATTTACAGAATCTACCCCTTTAATCAAGACATTACTGCCTGCAGATGAAGAATCAGAAAACGGCAAAATATCTGCCAACAAAAGAGACTGGGACGCGCCCGTGTCTCGCAAAATATTCACAGGAGTAGCATTAGAAAAATCACTTGAAAGTGACACAAAACCATTGTGGATAAATGGTTCGAAAATCTCCATAACAGGATTTAAAGAACTGTCAACCTTATCCTTGATGGAACTACATGTAATAGGAGCAGTGTCCCTGGCCATCTTAACGTCATATAAACTATGAAAGTCACTAACCCGCTTGGGCACAGATCTTGAAGTAAGGAAATTACTGGGCTTTTGAAAGGCTTGATCTTGTTGTTTTCTTTTCAATTTAAAACAATGAGCCATTAAATGGCCTTCCTTCTGACAATAGCTGCAAACTTGAGACTTATTTTGAGTGTTAAAAGTGGGTGACTGAGACTTTGTGTTTGACCTTTGACCTTTTTAACTGGGGTTAACAGTTTTAGACCCTGAGAAAGAACTGGGGTTGTTACCTGAGAGATTAGACTGGAATGAACTTGGCTTAACAGCATTGACAAATGATAATTTGTGTGTCAGAGGTGACCGAGTGCTGTACTGGCTGGGCTGATCAGTGTCCAGAATAATAGGAACTGTGGACACTCTCGTGTTCTGGCACATATAGGCACCGTCGTGATATGACTGAAACAATGTTGAAAACGACGTTAAATCCTACTCACTCACTCACTTGTGTGTCAGAGCGTATTCATCAGCAAATCGTGCTGCTTGGTCTAAAGTGTTGGCATTCTTTTCATCAAGAAATGTTCTAATATCACCATGGATACACCTTTTAAATTCCTCTACCAGCATAAACTGTCTAAGGCTTTCAAAGTTGTCAATTTTAACCGAAGCACATCACCTATCAAATAACTGTTCTTTTGAACGAGCAACTTCTACACGAGTCTGAGGGTCTTCTTTTTCACAACTACGAAACTTTTGTCTATAGGCTTCAGGAACTAATTCATAACCTTTAAGGATTAAATACTTCACTGTATCATAATTTGATGCTTGCTCTAGAGTCAATTGAGTGTAAATGTCACTTGCCTTTCCGATCACAACACTTTAAAGAAGTAAACTCCAATTTTCTTTTGGCCAGTTTAAATTTTCAGCAATTTTCTCAAAATGCAGAAAATATTTATCAACTTCTTTTTCCTGAAATGGTGGGACGAGACGGATTTGACGAGCCGCATCGAATTTTGATTGTGATTGTACAGGTGCATGTGTAGGAGGACTTGTTTGCGACTGTAATTCCATACGCTTCATTTCTAACTGAAACTGTCTTTCTTCCTTTTCTCTCTCTAACTGTCTTTCTTTGTCTCTTTCTTTCTCTCTTTCCTCTTTTTATAATTTCTTTAATTCCATCGTATGTTGCAATTCTGATTTCCTTATTTCGAAATAATCAGCTGTTTCCTCATTTGAATCAAAATCACTTTCATCCCAAAGTTGTTTGCTAACAAAATGTTTAATAATGATCTATGGGGCTACGTTTCGTAACATGTGTCTAATTCCGCTTAACCCGGGGCTAGGGGCCGTATGAGCCCATGTACTTCAAGATCCTCATGGTACTCATATGAACAGTCACAATCAAAGCGTGACTGAGGTACATCATTTTTAGATGACGACTCTATAACGAATATTATGGATTAAGAATACTGATCAGCGATACGGATTTGATATTTTGGAACATCATGATGTCTTGCCGGCATCATTGAAAACTGTTGACCGCTTCTCTCTTGCAGGAAACAAGCCTATGTTTATGTATACTTTTGTCTTTTTGAATTTGGTGCTAATACTGTTATATGGAAATGGAATAGGTCTTTGGATTATGGACGCGGATATTCTCTAATGGACGACGGCTGGATTATGAATGACGGACTAGACGCTTGTAATCTTAATTTCTTGCTTTCTCCAAGATGTTTTAACTTTAATTTGTAGGAATTTACACAGCGCGAACAGATCCTCTTTGCGTAGTTCGTTAAATACCTCCTGACTAGGATTTGAAGCAAACTGTGCTGGTTCAAATGACATGTTGATAGCGTACTCCCTGACTTCACAAATTTAGACAATGTATCAATTTAGAACTATGTTGCAAAGCTGATCAGCTGGCAGCTATAATGTAAACAAAGCTCGCGGGCAGGCCCCCAATTTCTGTTACGTCAAAAACGATAATAGAAAAAAAGTAACAGAAAACTTTTGTGAAGTCGTGGACTAACAATCAAATATTTATTTACAATACTAAAATCATATACAAATTAAGTAAGGTTAATACAACAAATAAATGAGAAAAATAGTCTTACTGTTCAATGCTATACCGGTGTATATTTCACAGTCCGTGCTGACGTGCACAAATCTCTCCACAGTCCGTGCCGACGTGCAGAAATCGCGTTTCTGTAGTTTGATATTTGAACACTGCTCAGTTGTTGTCCAGTTTCCGACAGCTCAATCACGTAGATAACACAGCAGCCAAAAGTCAATTCACAGGAGTATACAGTCCGCAGCAAAACCAGTTTGAATTCCCTCTTCGATCACTGAATGTTAGGCTATTTATACTCTACGGGGCATTCGAGATCATTCCACAACATACAGCATTGACGTATGATCTGACCCAGATACAATTACAATAAGCTTTCAGAAAGCTCGAAGTGATTAACCCACATAACTGTACGTGAACAAGCCTACGTAGCTCTATCATTCCAGAAACAGCTACAGTGTCTAATAGTAAACTACAATACCATGACGTCCTATATGCAGATAGCGCTGTGGTCTAACTACTCGCGTCATCCGGGTCGTTGATGTATGGGCAGATGGCGCTGTGGTCCAATTACTCGCTTTATCCTGGTCTGTTCGTGTATCGGCCATTTGCAATGCTAATCGACATTTACTTGCGATTAAATCGGTTACGACATGTACAAAACATACCGGATAATATTAAGGTATCTATTTTAGTTAACCCACAAACACTAATCATACCTTGATTTCAGATAATTAGACAAGATATGTACGTTAATTAGTAACTGATAGGTAACTAAAGCCTCATTAATTATGCAGACTGATAATTAATTGTTCATTAAAGTTTAGCTTTCCAAGTCATTCAAGATGTAAAATATCATGAAACACTATTATAAAACTTCATATTATAATTACAATATAAATCTAGAAGTTGAGGACATTATTCAATAATATATATTTACTAAAATAAACCTAGTTTATTTTAAACTTGGAACACCATTAAACCATATCTCCATACAGTAAACATGGGTTCAAATAGGAACTAAAACAGATGGTCATTTAAGCTCACCCTGCAAGGTTTACCACAGGCTACAAGGCATTCCTTCTCATCATACTGAAACAGGGAGTGCAGGTTTCTGTTCCCCTATCAATAAAATTCCCATAAATTAGGGAGAGAAACACATGGCCAGTAGACCCCCAGAAAACCGACATACAGGTATTGCTAGAGGACCCGGATATAGGTCAACCCTAAAATACCCGGCTGTTCCCCCACCATCAATGCCCGGCTGTAAGCCCCTCTACATGTACAAGGATGATGTAAACAAGTCCTCGGATGAACGAACAGGTCAGTACATGCATTCCTATCATTCAGTATGACCTTGAACTATCACGTGACCTCCCCGTGATGGAAAAAACCCAGAACCAAGTACATCCCATACAGTCATAGCCAGGTCACGCCCGATTCACGCAGACCAGATGTGACGTCATACACCAGCGCAATCCCGTGATAGAAAAAACCCAGAACCAAGTCAGTACATGCATTCCATACAGTCAGACGAGGTCAAAATACTCGCTTCTGATTGGCTGTCAAAGGTCACGATATGCAAATTTTTGAGGTCAAACGTCAATGAGCTGTTAAATAAGTATTGTATACTACTGACGTAATTGTGCAGTGAACCATTGGAACAATCTTCCGGAAGAGGTAGTAAATCCAGAATCAGTGCTCAGTTTTAAGAAACGGCTAGACAGAGACTTCTCAGCGACAACTGATATATATTTTTACCTCCGTCGATCAGACGGAGGTCTAGGAGCGCAACGTGAAATCTCCCGCCAAATAATTGTCATATGGGGAACCCACGACTCATAGTATTTCCAATAGGGATCGTCATGGTTCCCGACGAAATCTTAAATCTTTTCTTTGGACACAATTGAAATAACGGGGTTCCCCATTGCAGTGCATTGCAGTGGGCCTTGCTTCTGTAGTCGGGTTCCACCTCAATCTCGAAACCAGAGCAAAATGGTACATCTTCAGAAAATTTATGACCTAGGCCTATCCCAAAATTCACAAGATCATTATTGTTTAGCATCATCAGATAAACAAGAATAGTACGATCAGACAACATGCAGGCGAAAATACTGTATAATTGACGTAATTCGTTGTTTTCCGCGTTTCAATGGTTGATCTTCAATGCAGAATCTAGGTCAACTAAATTTATAATGTCTGCTGCTTCAAACGAGTAGGCCTACAAGTACGTTCAGTTTTATTTTTTTAACAACAAAACTTGCATAATGTTAGCAACAAAAGTACATATCATCGGGCGTATGAACAGTACTATGTATTGAATGAAGAACAGAAATGCTGCAAATGCCCTGACCTGATCATGTACATTACAAGCGTCTAGTCCGTCATTCATAATCCAGCCGTCGTCCATTAGAGAATATCCGCGTCCATAATCCAAACACCTATTCCATTTTCCACATAACAGTATTAGCACCAAATTCAAAAAGACAATCATAGTATACATAAACATAGGCTTGTTTCCTGCAAGAGAGAAGCGGTCAACAGTTTTCAATGATGCCGGCAAGACATCATGATGTTCCAAAATATCAAATCCGTATCGCTGATCAGTATTCTTAATCCATAATATTCGTTATAGAGTCGTCATCTAAAAAAAAGATGTATCTCAGTCACGCTTTGATTGTGACTGTTCATATGAGCACCATGAGGATCTTGAAGTACATGGGTTCATACGGCCCCTAGCCCCGGGTTAAGCGGAATTAGACACAAGTTACGAAACGTAGCGCCATAGATCTTGCACGCTACGTTCGTATTTTGCTATCAGCATGCGATATGTATCGCCAAATTTGAGAAACTTTGAGTGGAGGCGCTTGGTGGAATAGCCCTGTTTTATAAGTTTCTGCAACAATGTTTTGTGACGTTGATTAAAATCATCACATTTAACACAGGATCTAGCAAATGCTACTAAGCGAGATATGTATACGCCATATGCAGGTCCCACTGGAATATTACTATCCAGAAAGGGATAGTTTACGATGTCGAAATTGTAATCATCTCTTTTGTCATAAAGTCGACGAGAGAGAATGCCCGCTTCATTTTTATAGAGATAGAGATCTAAATAAGATGTGCCTGTAGGGCTATCTGTAGTTTCCTTCAAATCCAGTGAAGGTGGATATATATCCTTCACTGCGTCATTTATATAGCGATTATCCACAGCGAGAAGATCGTCTATATAGCGTTTGGTGAATGAGAAGGAACGGGCTTTGAATGGATCGGTTTTTGAAAGCGCCTGCATATAGTCATATTCATAAGAGAACAGATACAGGTCAGCCAACAGGGTGCACAATTAGTACCCATTGGAATACCTATATGCTGCTGATATATTGTGTTGCCAAATTTCACATAGATATTTTTAATGAGAAATTCAAGCAACTCTATAAAACACAGAAACATCCCATGAATGATATTCTTGTATGTAGTAGAGCTAAAGAATGCTTTATGGCTTCCGACATTAATATATCTACGATCAGTTTTCTTGAACACAGATACTATTAATGAACTTAGACGTTTAATAAGGTCCTGATGAGGGATTGTAGTATAGAGAGTCGAGAAATCCCATGTGGATACATGTCTGTACGGTATGTGACCTTTAGCATCAAGTTCTTCCGTAAGACATTTTGAGTTTTTCAATATCCACATACATTCAACGCCAGAGTTCTTAGAAATAGTGGCGCAATACCTTTCCCAAAATGCTTTTACCTCCTGAAGGGCCCTCGTCAATAGGGCTGAAAGAAGCTTGGTGGTGCAGCTTCTAGAACCAGCTATGAATCTAGCTTTGTATGGTGATTTATGCATTTTGGGAGTCCAGTATATTTTTGGTATGTCGTTATGATTGGTTGGAAGACAAATACCTCTTTCCCTGAGAAACTTTTTGTGATTGTTAAATAAATCTTCCAGAGTAAATGCAGTTTGGGAGTAAGTAGACGTATTTGATGAAGATATGTCTACACTCAATTCTTTAACCAGCACCTGGTAATAGTAATATTTACATATGAATATTATATTATTCGGAGCTTTGTCTGCTGGGACTATGACGAATTTACTCTGGAGATTTGCTAGAACTTCTTGCGAATTGAGGTTTCTCAGAACTTGTTTTGCTTGGGGAAGAGTACTTCTGTCAATATGGCGGATTGTTTCAACGACCTTGCTCTTGGTGAGGTCCAGCCAATCAGCGAGTACTGTAGGTTCAACTTTTTCTCGCTTAGACCAATCAATAACGTACTGTTCCAATGCAGACAGGACTATCTTCTGGTCGGCCTTCAGATTTATTCTTCTTGGCTCTCTATATTTAGGCCCCTTCATCAGGAGTAATTTCAGATCTTTATCACTCACCACATCAAGGCCACCAGTCACAATATGTTTGCATGGTGTATAGATAAAGTTCGACGATTCACAGTCACAACTATAGCCTCCTGACGTGTATAAGTTCCAGTCAAACTCCTGGACAGCATTGGAGTAATTGAATATTTTGGTGGCTATAGATTTAGTGTACTTATATGAAATACAAGGAGGTTCTGTGAACTTAAAATAGTTTGGTACAGCGTTGCGTACCTCTGGATCATTCAGGATTCGAGGTAAATTAATGATGTCCAGTCCTTTATCTAAGTAGTTGAGTTTCAAGAAAAGCCGATCTTGAGAGGTTTCGATTATGTTCACTGGACGATACAACCGAAAATACGCTATATCTTGACATACTTTAATGATTTTTGATGGTATTATATTTCCTGAAGACGCAGATTGTTGTATATCTCTGGCTATTTGATCTAAAGCTCTCAGAGGTAACGCATACAGAACTGTACGTAAGCTATGTATACTATTGGGTGAGTTAGTTAAACCCACTAAGTAATTTAAAGTGATATGATCGTGAATCATCGAACTATTAAACTTTCGCCAACCATGGCTGCGATGTCTCCGTTGATGGGGTTTAAATAGTTGGGTAATGTTGGATATATTTGAACGGCGGTTTGTAGCATTGCCGAACCCACTGACATTATCATTTAAACCAAACGGAAACACTGACCCAAGTTCTAGCATCCAGAATAATTCCCGCTCTCGGATTTTTCTCTCAAATCCAAAAGGGGAATCCTTAGTAGATGGATAGACGACGTCTATGATCTGAATACTAAAGTTATCCCAGCCGTGGTCGGGTCCAGAAAAATGCCTACCTATAAGCAATTGCTTTTTCCTAACGGATTTTCTGTGACCGTTCACCCTAAGATGGAGTCTTTGGGTGGTCTTGCCAACACACTGTTGACCACACTTCTTACTGGAAACTAAATAAATACAGTTTGTAGTAGAACAACTAAGATCAACATACGAGTTAACAGAATATGAGTTACCAGTTAACGTGGAACTAAATGAAGCTGAAGTATTAAAGAGTGGACACGTGAGACATCCACGATGTCCACACTTAGAAATTTTGAAATTATTACATGTAGAATTCGGTGCTAAACAATCATCAAGCGCAATATTACAAGGTTTGATGTCGTGGCCTTGCTTTGCTGTCAGAAATATATCTGTCATTTGGATTGAAAAAGGTCTTAGTGCATTTCGAACTATTAGAGACTCGGCCGAGAAACCTGCACTAAGGTTCCTCGGGTCTGTCTTCATATTTTTTCTTATAGTTGTGCTCATTATGTTTGTTGGGTGTGCAGGGGCCCGGCCTCGGGGACAACTTGTCCACCAGCAGAATCCAGGCATACACAGGTTAAAATTACAAGCGTCTAGTCCGTCATTCATAATCCAGCCGTCGTCCATTAGAGAATATCCGCGTCCATAATCCAAAGACCTATTCCATTTTCCACATAACAGTATTAGCACCAAATTCAAAAAGACAATCATAGTATACATAAACACAGGCTTGTTTCCTGCAAGAGAGAAGCGGTCACGCTAAGAACCTTGGAATAGGTCATAAATTTCCCGAAGATGTACCGTCTTGCGGCACCAGTCCATTCACACCCATTCATCTCCTCGTGGGTTCGTCCGTTTGTGTGAATCGTGTACCTGTCATTCACTTTGTAAGTTACTACAGTCTGATAAAACTGGTGTTGATAATTGTAATCTTTATTGGTAATGATCATTGACACAAAATATCTCCTCCAAGCAGCACGCAAATTGCGTGTTTTACGGTTTCCAGGGGCAACGTTTTGAAGGGGGATAACTCCGCTCAATACTTCTAGAGCACTTGTACAAAAGTTGTCTCCCTTGGTATTTTTTTTCTAGCTTTGTTGTCTTATCAGTTCTAATATTTTTTTTCACTTGTTCAAACGATATAAAGATGAACAATTATTCTGAAATTAATTTGAGGGATTCTCCAATCCAATCAAGATTTTGCAGAACTAGAACACTTTTCAGCCATTTCATTTAAATTTTTTGGGGACTTTTTTTGGTCTTCGTTTTTTTTTTGTCTTTGTTTTTTTTCATTCTGGCTTTAGTGAGTCTGTATGACAAAAAAGAGCAATAAACCTGATTCTTTTAATTTCTGTTCCGTAGAATGAAAGAAAACGTGAATTTATTTTCAAATAAAAAAGTTCATCATTCTGTGCTTTTGAAACATTCTGTCAATTTGGAACCTGCTTTGATTTTTGAGTTGTAAGTTGGTGCAGTGATCTCAATGTACATCAACATCATAATAAAGGAGTTAATTGTTCATTTTGAGCTTGACTAGTTTTGATCCATATCACCTAACGGTCTCAAAATTCTTCCTGGCAATGTATAATGTAATAGCTGATTTGAAGCATCCATTGAGTCTGGAAAAAGACTTGATAGGTCTTGAAAAAGGTATGGAAAAGGTCTGGAATTTTGAAATCCTCAAGGTGTGGGAACCCTGTCGTTTTCTTTCAGTTGATGATATCCACCAGCCTGGTTGTTCAAAAACAGTTATTCTAAATTTTGCTGATAAATTATATTTCCGGGGGGGGGGGGCGCTTTATCTTGGCATTTGGCAGTTGAATAATGGTTTGATTTTGCAGAAGCACCAAATTGATCTATCTGCGTGAGTCTGTAAACTTATTTAATAAAGCTGATAAATAATATACATATGCTTTTCTTTTCATTTATCCTAACAGTTTAGTGACATCCACATTGTGTGCTGTGATACTTGTTGATGAAGAATAATTTGCTTGTTAAGCCCTGATAATATTCTGGAAACTTATTCTGAATTGTAGCTGAAACAAAGGAGTGTCTACATTCCACATGTAGGCCTACATTATTGAGATTTTTGACTGATAGCATGGATGGAACCATTCTCAATTTTGTTTTGTAGTTTTAAGCCCTGGACATACCACTGGGCATTTATTTGCCATACGATCACATTTCACATACTTTGTTCAGCCCTGTGATCTGGAACCAAACAGACAGTATCACTAGATGAAATAAGGAGAACATGATATACATTTCAGGTTTTACCAATGCCAAATGACTTGAACAGAAGACAATTAGACAAAAAGAAAATCAATAAATATATCAATAAATAATAAATTACATAGAAAATTTTCTTGTCTTTGCAAGGGGGGCATCAGACACACTGACAACACAGATCATTCATTCAAATTTCGCCTTCCATTGGGGAGGCAGAAATATTCCTCAAACACAGTATACATATTCTCTCTTGTGATAAACATTACGCATGTAATGATGACCGGCAGAGTGATACATGTGTCAATCGGTCAGACATTTTCAAGGATGCCCAGTTTTAACTTAAAACAACCATGCCGGACTTCATTCCTTATCTCAGAATAATTGGATCTAACTTTTACAAAACTTGCAGCCCCCAATAGCTCCTGGATCTAGACCACATAAATGAAGGGATCTAGTTTATCGGTGCTATGGCAAAAATATCATGTAGAATGGGATTGTGTGGATAATATCAGATTCATGAAAGTTGAAGTCCTGCAGCATGCTCCACAAATATCATCAAAGGTCACAAAACTTTCTGGTCTGCGCCAGTGTGGATCTATACTTGTTTTTTTTTTTGTTTTTTTTTTTACAAAATTATCTCCCTTGACCAGGTGAGGACTTGAATGTGTCTGAAATGATTTAGCTTCTAGAAACAAAGACTTCATTTCCTGAGTAGAGGTAAAAATCGAACATATTTTGATTATTTTAGTCAAATTTCAATTCCACTTCTGGTATATGTACATGTATAAAATACATACAGAATGAACTGCATACAGAACAACACAAAGAACAGGTATATGTATCTCATTACATTCTTAACCAAAGATCAATACCTGGGTGATATTACAACAATACCATGGTGTTATATATTGCTATGATTGGCTTAACTTTAGCTGCTGATATTTCTAATTTGAGCGTAATGGGCAATCATACTAAATTTATTTTCATAATTTCATTTATTTTCACAATAAACAACATAATCGAGATTAGGAAGTGAAGTTTTACAACATAATATAATACGCATCATGGATCTCCTTCAGTTTAGTGTAGACATATATACCCTTGGATATCTGTTACCCTGATTCAGTCATAATATTGTCTGTATTATATTGATGTCGACAAGGAATATACATAATTATTTGATAGTATTATTAATTGTATGTTGTTTATGATTAGCATGAACTTTTTATTCGCTGAAATCCAGCCATTTGTTCCATATGGGCAATATTCTCATCAGCCATCACCATTCAATATGAATGTGATACATGTACAAGTCCATGGTAATTGATACATTATGGTGAAGGTGACCTGTAACACCAGTATACAAAATTATTCCGAGCTCATTGAATCAACACATGATGCTGAGACAGATCAGAACGGAATGTCGGTAAAATCAGATGTGTTTTGTAGAGGATTCTGTCAATGAGGATGCTATACTGTACACATACAAAATATGAAATGTTGATGTGTAGGGCCTATAGCATAAAATCACAAGCAAGTTGGTAAAACTAGGCACACAGGGTCTCATTTCTGACGCTAACGTGTTGATTTGGGTGGGGGTGTCCTCTCATGGAGAGGTGTGGGTGGGAAGGGGCTTAATGTCTCAAGCAGTATTCCAGGTTTTCCATCAATATACTCTATTCCATACCCCAATATTTCAAGCACGTGAAATCAAAGAAATATTATTTGCGGGGAATGTGGCTTCCACATCCCTAGCTGGACATGCTAGTGGGGAACCCTCAATCTCACGTTAATTACCATTGGTGAAGTTAACGTCAACAAATGCAAAATTGAGCTTGGCATCCGGCCCTATGCTATTCAGTGATGTACTATTCCCCTACTGATCCTGTTGCCTCGACGGAGGTCTTTGCGCTCATTCAGCGCTTGTTAAGTTGAGACCGGACCAGGGAACGTGAGTAAGAAGTTTAATTGAAATCGCACTTACAGATTTTTTTGGAAATTGAGCCGAATTTGACCATTTTTCGACATTTTAAAGGGGCTTTCTAGGAAAAATGAAGCAAGCATGGAGGAGAATGTTCGAGTCTAATTTTTCTATAACATAGCAGTGTTATATCTTAAAATAATAGTTTCATCATGCTCTTTCAGAAAATATATACATATGAGTGATTTGGGTTGAAGGTTTTACGTTTGGTGGCCGAAAAACGGACCCATAGTCTATTCCATGCCGAATGGAAGAATCTCTGGAGTGCACCCTTTAAGGCATAATAGTGGAGTCTATGCATTATCTTAATGTAGACTCCGTTACGGAGCGAAGATGTATCATTACGCCAGATTGTTTAATTTTGACTGCCTAGTTACACCTGAAGTGCTATTTTCGGAAGCAGGTGGAAAGAAGAGCAGGAGTTCGATTAAAATAATCCACAGTGTGTCCATTAGTATACTATTGAGGTTATTCCATACTGTATTCCATACAGGAGTTATCTCCCCCTGGAATGAGATTTCGGTGGATATTATGGCAGAACGAGGTCCTATCAGAATGATATAAATTTGCCAGTGTAAATTTTCTTTACAAGAGAACTCATTTACAGTCCATAAAGGATGGAATGGATTTATATTATTATGGTTTTACGAATTATTTCTCAAGTTTCTGAAGTATTTCCCATGTTTCTAGGAGACAATTTAGTGCAAAATTACCAATAATTTGACTTGGTTACATCTCTTATTTGCATTTTTCCGCGTTTCTGCTATCATTGGAAAGCGGAAAAGCAACCACGGCCTTCATATTGCCGAATGGATGACCATTATTAAGGAGAAATAGGTTAATTTTGAGTTTTGTTCTCGAAAATCCTGCTAGAATTGGCAAAAGTGATCAAAACAAAGATGGGGTAGGGGGAAAGTTATCGGTCGGATTTCCCAAAATAATATGTATAACTGGCAAGTGTTGTATACCGCCATACTCGCAAACACTCTGAGATTACGATACATGTGAATGATTAATTTCGTAAAAACATCCTGCCCCTTAAGGTGGCCCTCCACAGTTTCGTAGTAATGGCCCCTCTCTAATTTCATAATACGATAGACTGCCCTTGTTCTGCTACATCATAATTCTTCTTGTCTTCTTAATAGCTTATATCTATAATGCCATCCTTATTCAGCATTATCAACGCTGCAAACGAGTACGTACAAATCGAGTGCTGGCTTCGTCTACACGCTGATCGGGATCATGGAGTAAAGTTTGTCCTGCCTCAGAAAATCTGACAAAAAACGGGCAGGTTGACACCCACTTTTGTTTGCCTTTTTAAGTTGAGACCGGACCAGGGAACGTGAGTAAGAAGTTTAATTGAAATCGCTCTTACAGATTTTTCTGGAAATTGAGCCGAATTTGACCATTTTTCGACATTTTTAAGGGGTTTCTAGGAAAAATGAAGCAAGCATGGAGGAGAATGTTCGAGTCTAATTTTTCTATAACATAGCAGTGTTATATCTTAAAATAATAGTTTCATCATGCTCTTTCAGAAAATATATACATATGAGTGATTTGGGTTGAAGGTTTTACGACAACTGGTGGCCGAAAAACGGACCCATAGTTTATTCCATGCCGAGTGGAAGAATCTCTGGAGTGCACCCTATATCTCATCCAAGGGTGGTGTGTAGGGTGTCAATTCGAAGCTCTGGTGGTACAGACCACGGTTTGAGGGATATCCACGTCATCTGTGACGTCATCAGTACGAGTAGTAGCGAAAGTGGCCATTTTATGGAGTGCGTTTGAAAGGGGTCATCTTCGGTCTGGCTACCTGGTAGAGTTACCTGTGTGTGTGTACGTTTGTGTGTGTGTGCTTGCGTGCGTGAGGGTGTGTGTGTGTGTGCGTCTGCGCGTTCGTGTGTGTGTGTGCGTGTGTTTGTGCGTCCGTGTTCGCGCGCGCGTGTGTGTATGTGTGTGAACATTGTGCTTAGTTAGCCGTCTCTCTTTCGGAAGATATGGATGCTCTGAAGAGCCATTCTTGTCTGTCGCTGTAAGACGGAACTGTCATTGCCACATCGTCAGGGTCAATAGGGCAAAGAGCACTGTGAGACCAATGAGACGTCCGGCGTGAGCGCTCGTGGTCCATAGCCCGAGCATCAAGGATGGATGTCATAGTCCAGTAGTGGTGGGTGATAGCACACCTCGCCATCGAGTCCACTCTGTCGAGAATCGCGTCTGTGAACTCTTTCTGGATATGGGGTCGCCCCTCGTTGTCGCGCCATCTCCAAACATGGACCGAACTTCTGCTCGGTAACCCGTGAGTGAATTAACCACGGTCGCATGCTGTAAAATGCGAGTCGCATAGGGATGGGTCTCCGTCATGGCTCTGCAACCGTAGGAATGGGGGTGTGGGGTCCAGAGGGACGTGTAAGACCATGTTACACATGCGCGTCTACACGTAGCTCTACGTGTGTAGTCCGTGATAAGTGCTATTCTGATTGGTTAGTCCAAAAAGAGAGCAACAATAACAACAAAGATTACAGTTCAATCAGTTTATTAGCCGCTCCATCACAGCACATCCACGCTGGGGGATCGCTATGGGTGTGTTCAATTCACTTATGCTATTGTCCGTGTATTCAGAAGTTCATTGTGCTGATCTCAGACTGCTCTTGTCCAATCAGAAGCCGACCCTCAGAATAAGTATAAGTCATGTTGAAGGATGGAACACAAACTGTGGACGTCTTTCGGATTGATGGGGATCAACTGACTGTGGAGTCTGAAGACTCGACTGCAATGCTGGCATTCATGACTGGGTACCTTATGTACCGACCGTTGATGTCGCCGTAAATTATCCTTACGATTAAAGGACTTCCTGCAGATCGAACGCGTATACTCGCCAAAAGCAGCTTGAAAAGTAGACTCATGGATGGGGTCAAACATCACGGGTTCCTCAACCCTCAAGCGTGCATGTCCATGGATTACACGTTGGTGAGATCTCAACTGGCTGTGTAGTCTGAAGCGGTGTCCACAATCCCCACATTGATGCCTGGATGTCTCATGGAGACACCGTTCATGGCGATGTAAACTATCCAGGCGATTGAATGTATCCCCACAGGTCTCACAGGTGTACTGGGCAGTAGCGACGTGGACGCTAGACTCATGGCGTTGTAAGTCGTGCAAGCGTGTAAAGGACTTGGAGCAAGTGGTACACGTGAACATCGGGTCGTAAGTGGTTGAACGAATGTCTGCTGAAAGTATCAGACCGCTTCCCTATTATAGCAAGCTAGCTGTTGATCTAGTTTTAGAATACTCAGTTCAACTACCCCCAAGCCGGGGACCGAGATGTACTGGTGTACAACTGAGCCGCATTGCGCGCGTGCGTGTGTGTGTGTGTGTGTGTGTGTATGCATGTGTGCGTCTGTGTGTATGCATCTGTGTGTGCGTGTGTGTGTGTGCATTTTACTGCATGCGACCGTGGTTAATTCACTCACGGGTTACCGAGCAGAAATTCGGTCCATGTTTGGAGATGGCGCGACAACGAGGGGCGACCCCAGATCCGGAAAGAGTTCACAGAAGCGATTCTCGACAGAGTGGATTCGATTGCGAGGTGTGCTATCACCCACCACTACTGGACTATGACAGCCATCCTTGATGCTCGGGCTATGGACCACGAGCGCTCACGCCGGAACCAGCGACGTCTCGTTGGTCTCACAATGGTCTTTGCCCTATTGACCCTGATGATGTGGCAATGACAGTTCCGTCTTACAGCGACAGAGAAGAACGGCTCTTCAGAGCCTCCATATCTTCCGAAAGAGAGACGGCTAACTAAGCACAATGCTCACACACACACACACACACACACATACACGCGCGCGCGCATGGTTGCACAAACACACGCACACACACGCGCAGACGTACACACACACACGCACACACACCCTCACGCACACGCACGCACGTACACACACACAAACGCACACACACACACAGGTAACTCTACCAGGTAGCCAGACCGAAGATGACCCCTTTCAAACGCACTCCATTGCACACATAAAATGGCCGCTTTCGCTACTACTCGTACTGATGACGTCACAGATGACGTGGGTATCCCTCAAATCGTGGTCTGTACCACCAGCGCTTCGATTTGACACCATACACGCCACCCTTGGATGAGATATAGAACCTCAATCTCTCACTTATACCCTTGTGCAGCATAAGGAAACAGACCAAGGCCGATACTTTTACCCGAGCAGTAACATCCGTGTATTTGACCAACCGTTTACCATCATTAACCGGACGTCGATAGAGCCGGTGCTGGACCAAGTGGACCAATTGGATGTCTTGGGATGGGCCTATGAACAGCGCCCCAACATCAAGTGGATAGTGGAGAGGTTCACCAATGTCGGGTGTTTCGTGAGAAAATTACGGAATCTTCCCACCGGATGAATGTATTCACCCATGCACTGATAGATAGTCAGAATGCGCAAACACTATCTGAGGATATGTTGCCTCAACGGTATCCTGGCCTGTCCGACGATGATTAGAACAAATAGTTCAGAGCAAACATGGCCGAAGACTGAACTTTCTGAAATGATTGGACAAGAGCAGCCCAGAATACATCTAACGGACAAGAACGAATATGACCGATGCAGCACTAAATGGCGGCCTCTGATTGGACAAGAGGCTAGGCTCCTCCAGCTTGGGTATGATGTACTGGCGGGTATAATAAAATGATTGACCTGTCATCCTTGTTGTTGTTGTTCTCTCAACGGTCTACATCATGCGACATTGTACAGAGTACATGTTCATTGAGAAAGAAAGAGAGAGAGTGAGAGAGAATTAAGGTTTAACGTCGCATTCCGCAATATTTCAGCTATACAGCGATATGGACAAAGAGTATGTACATGGATTTGAACAGCGTATGTATACATGGACGTGAACAGAGTACATGTAGAATGACATGCACAGACTACATTTACATGGACAAGGAACATGTATATTGACAGAGTACATGTACATGAACAGATTACATGTACAGGCAAATAGTACATGTACAGGCACATAGTATATAGAATACATGGACATGCGCAGAGTATATGTAGATTAAATACAGCGAAAATATTGTCTAATGTAGGACAGACATGGTATAATACAGGACAGATATGGTATAATACAGCACAGATTCGGTATAATACTGGACAGATATAGTATAATACTGCACAGATATGGTATAATACAAAAGGTGTATTATACAAAAAACTCATGTGTCAGGAGTAGGATTCGAACCCACGCCCTGCGTTGCGCAGACCAGCACTTAGGACGGGCGCCTTAGATCACTCGGCCATCCTGACTTTACAGTTATAGTCCACAGAATCAAGTCATATGTAGTATTCATGCACGATGCGACAACCAAGTATGTAGTTGCGTCTACATGCAGAGAACTACAAGAGAACCACACGACATATTAGGACCAAGGATGGTCCCTCTCTACCCTAAACACCTTCCTTCACTTCCCCAAAATGCCCACTTTCGCTACTACTCCTACTGATGACGTCACCGATGACGTGTACATCCCTCAAATCGGAGTCTACACCCCGAGAGCTACAAGATGACACATCCCACGACACATTGGGACCAAGGATGGTCCATCTCTACCCCAAATACCTTCCTTCACTGCCCCAAAATGCCCACTTTCGCTACTACTCGTACTGATGATGTCACTCATGACGTCACAGATGACGTGCACAACCCTCAAATCGGGATGTACACCCCGAGAGCTACAAGATGACACCTCCCACGACACATTCGGACCAAGGATGGTCCATCTTTACCCCAAATACCTTCCTTCACTGCCCCAAAATGCCCACTTTCGCTACAACTCGTTCTGATGACGTCACCCATGACGTCACGTATGACGTGCACAGCCCTCACATCGGGATGTACACCCCGAGAGCTACAAGATGACACCTCCCACGACGCATTCGGGCCCATAGTGGTCCATCTCTACCCCAAATACTTTCCTTCACTGCCCCAAAATGCCCACTTTGGCTACTACTCCTACTGATGTCGTCACCGGTGACGCCACAGATGACGTGAACAGCCCACTAATCGAGGTCTACACCCCGAGAGCTACAAAATAACACCTGCCACGACCCATTCGGACCAAGAATGGGTCCTCTCTACCCCAAACACACCTCCACGCACCCTAAAAATTACCACTTTATTTACTACACCCAACTGCGCATGCGCAGATTGACGCGACTTGCAATAAAAAACACGCCATTCTGACTCTACCCCACACAAGCTTCACTTTGACACCTCCCACGACCCACTTGGACCCATAATGGTCCATCTCTACCCCAAACACATCCTCACGCACACCCCAAAATGCCCGGTTTCTATACTACGGTCAGACTGCGCATGCGCAGACTATTGAACACGGAGAAACCATTAGTCCAGTCGGATGCTCTTCCATGAGAGCTTCAAAATAAGACCTCATACGACACCATAGGACCATTAGGGACTCCCCTAGACCCCAAAACGTCCACCCAGTATGGACCTATAACCCCATAGCCATGCAGTATATGCCTATGGGCCTACCCAGACCTCCGTGACTTTTTCGAAAAATTTCACCGATTCGCTCCGCGACCCTTCCCATTGTGTTTTTCTTGGCGAGACGTGAAGAACAAGACCCCACAACCCATAGTAAAACTAAAAAAAAGAAGAAGACCACTCCCATACCCCATACAGGCCCGTATATTGTATAATACAGGCGGGCCTATGGGCCTACCCGGTACTTTTCCGAAAATTTAAACGATTCGCTCCGGGACCCCTCCCATTGTGTTTTTCTCGGCGAGACGTGAAAAACAAGATCCCACAACCCATAGTAACATCCACCAAATATTTCCCACCCCTATAAGCCTATAGGCCTATATACAGCCCTACCTTGTACTTTTCCAAGAATTTCAACGATTCGCTCCGGGACCCCTCCCATTGTGTTTTTCTTGGTGAGATGTGAAAAACAAGACCCCACAACCCATAGTAAAACTAAAAAAATAATTTCCCAGGTTGCACCTATACCCCCATACAGGCCTGTATGTTGTATAATACATATAATTGTACGAGTCCGTGTTCTGCTTTTTATATTTTCGAAAAAAAAATCTTAATTTTACATGCACCCACCCCATTGACTTGATAGGCAGGCCCCGATAAACCCGGGGATCGATAGTTGATAGGGGTTTCCCCCTATTTTAGGGGTAAAGTCCGTGTTCCGCTTTTTATATTTTTGGGGAAAAGTCCTAATTTTATATGCACCCACCCCATTGACTTGATAGGCAGGTCCCAATAAGCCCGTGGACCGATATTAGCCCTTTTGGCTAGGGCTGATAGGTGTTTCCCCCTACTTTAGGGGTAAAGTCCGTGTTCCGCTTTTTATATTTTCGGTGGAAAATCCTAATTTTACATGCACCCACCTATGACTGGATGCGCCTTCACGAATGCTTCACTTTGATACTCACTCGACCCAATCGGACCAATAGTGGTCCACCTAGACCCCCAAACCTCTATTTCCATACACTTGGTCCACTGCGCATGCGCAGAATGACATCAGTTCTACGTCACACCCATCCCGGTAGATGCGCCTTCATGAATGCTTCACTTTGATACCTCACTCGACCCAATCGGACCATGCAGCGTATTTGAAGTCTGGGGACTACTTGTTCTCCGCGGAAGCTTTTTCTCGCGACCGCATCACCACCAGACCGCATCACCGCGGAAGAATACATGCCCAGGGGCCCTTGGCCGGAGTTACCTCCCCTAGGGTGCATTCCACACCTAAATGATGTGCGGTTAAAAATAGACATGGGTTCGGGTCTTCGGCCTTAAATATGATCTTAACAAAACCCCTGTAAAAGTATATATTTTCCGAATGGGCACACTCATGCCATTATTCTAGAAGACAAGTGAGCTATTGAAATTGAAAAGGAAACTTTTCTGAAAAACTCCATAAAATGTACGAAAATATGTCAAATTCGACCCACCATCCAAGGAAAACAAACGAAATCATTTTCTTGTTATACATGTGACCGTTTCTCCGTCCAACGGGCTTTATAAAAAGGCGAAAAAAACAGGGGGTCGACCTACTCGTTTTTTTGTAAAATTTTATCGCCATAAAGGAATCATCATTTTCGTTTCCGGAAAAAGTGAGGATTTTGGCCTGCCAGATATTCAATTCCGGAAACGATTAACTCTATAGTGGCGAGTAGGTGCGATCGGCTAGCAATTGTTGTATCCCCGTTTGAAGAATTGGTTACGTTCAGCAAGGTGATACTATAGATATCAGTTAGTAGAAAGGGAAGAAGAATTACCATGCTGTCAAATACAGGCGACCTTCCTTATTATGAAATTAGGGAGCGGCCACTTCGTACGAGTGCACCCTTAGCAAGGTAACAATTGGAACTCTTCTGTGTTGGGAGGTAGATTTTCTCTCCAATATGCAAATTTTTTAGGTCAAAGGTCAATATGACTCTATCTGCTTGCTCTATACTACTGACGTCCGTCATAACGCAGTAAGGCCCTATCGCTGAGGAATGGATAAGTGAAGTTAATGAGAGAGTCCACTATCCTGCCACCCTCCTTCGTCCATCCTCATCCATCCTTCCATCATCCTCCATAGGACTGAGGATACAGACCTGTGAGGAGGAAAAGTGCGAAGGGAGCAGAGTGAAGAGGAGGAGGCGCATGACTGAGCTGGAAGAGTAGTGAATGTTGTGATACTATAACGTCGTATGTACATAGCATTCTTCCACCCTCTTACCCATCCTTCCGTCATCCTACAAGAGAATCAGTGAGGAGAAAGAGAAGCGAAAAGGAGTGAGAAAGATGCGGGGGGGAACAGAAAGGGTAAGACTAGCGAATTTGGTGATACCATAAAGCCGAAAATATCTACCATCCGTCCACCCTCCTCCCACCACCCTACACCGTAATTTCACCATTCGTTCACCATCCTTCAGCAATCCTTCCACTATCCTTTCACCATCATCCACCATCCTTCCAGTATCTTACCACCATCCTTCTTTCCATCATCCTTCATGCTTTTATCATCCTTCACTCTTCCAGTTGGTCGCGTCTTAACGCAGTTATACTTAACATATGAGACAGAGGAGAGATAGAGAGTAATGAAAAAAGTAGTCTCGGTTACACATTCTATGGTCCT